>SJYV01022518.1:0-20168 GCA_006410875.1 Neotragus pygmaeus
GGTGGCACACAGCCCGGATGTCGGTGCAGGGTGACACTGGCTCACAGCACAGACTTCGGCTGATAGTGACCGCATCACACAGCCCGGATCTCAGCGCAGAGCGACCACAGCATAGAGCCTGGAACTCGTCGCTAGCCAACCGTGGAACACAGCTGGGACGTCAGCGCAGGGCGACTGCGACACACAGCCTAGACCTCGGCACAAGTCTACCGTGGCACACAGCCCGGACCTCGTTACAGGGCAACCGCGGCACACAGCCCGAACCTCAGTGAAGGGCAATCATGGAACACAGCACGGTATCTGTGCAGGGAGACCGTGGCACAGAGCTCGGAACTCGTCACTAGCCAACTGTAGAACACAGCCTGGACCTCGGCACAGGGAGACCATGGCACACAGCCTGGACCTCAGCACAGGGCGACCACGGCACACAATCTGAATTTCAGTGAAGCGACTGCGGCACACATCCCGGAACTAGTCTCCAGCGGACCGTGGAGCACAGCCCGGATCCAGGCGCCGGGCGACCGTGGCACAAGCCCAGACATCGGCACCAGGCTACCGCGACACACAGCCTGAACCTCAGTCAAGGGCGACTGCAGCACAGAGCCCAGAAATCTGTGCAGGGCGACTGTGGCACAGAGCCAGGAACTCGTCACTAGCCAATCGTGGAACACAGCCCGGACCTCGACATAGGGCGACCATGGCAAACAAGCCGGACTTCATCGCACGGCGACCACGGCACAAGGCCCGGACCTCAGTGAAGGGTGGCCGTGGCACACAGGCCGAACCTCAGTGAAGGGCGACTGCAGCACAGAGCCCAGAAATCTGTGCAGGGTGACCATGGCACAGAGCCAGGAACTGGTCACTAGCCAATCCCGGAACGCAGCACGGACCTCGGCATACGGCGACCACGGCAAACAGTCCAAAACTCAGTGAAGGGCGACCGTGTCACACAGCCCTGAACTCATCGCTAGCTGACCACAGAACACAGCCAGAAATTCGGCGCAGGGCCACTACTGAACACAGCCTGGACCTTGGCACAGGGCGACCTTGGCACACAGTCTGGACCTCGACACAGGGCGATCATGGCACACAGCCCGGATTTTGGGACAGGATGATCGTGGCACACAGCCCAGACCTTGGCGAAGGGTGACTGTGGCACACAGCCCGGACTTCCAGCAGGACGACAGTGACACACAGCCCAAACCTCAGTGAAGGGCGACCGTGGCACACAGTCCGAACCTCAGTGAAAGACGACCGTGGCACACAGCCCAGAACTCGTCACTAGCTGACCGTGGAACACCGCACGGATTTCGGAGCACTGCAACCTCGGCACACAGGCCAGAACGCGGGGTAGGCCTACTGCAGCACACAGCCCTGACTTTGGGACAGGATGATCGTGGCACACAGTCCGGACCTTGGTGCAGGGTGACCGTGGCACACAGCCCGGACATCAAGAAGGGTGACAGCGGCACACAGACCAAACTTCAATGAAGGGCACCCGCGACACACAACCCGAACCTCAGTGAAAGACGACCGTGGCACACAGCCCAGAACTCGTCACTAGCTGACCGTGGAACACCGCACGGACTTCGGCGCACTGCGACCTTGGCACACAGGCTGGACCTCGGCACAGGGCAACCCTGGCACACATCCTGAACCTCAGTGAAGGGCGAGCAAAGCACACATCCCGGGCCTCGGTGAAAGGCAACCGTGGCCAACAGCATGGACGTCGGCAGATCGTGACTGCAGCACACACCCAGGACCTCGTCACAGTGTGACCCAGGCACAGAACCCAGAACACGTCACTAGCCGACCATGGAACACAGTCCGGACCTCGACGCAGGGCGACTGGGGCACACAGCCTGGCCCTGATGCGGGGTGACCATGGCACACAGCCCGGACCTTGGTGCAGGGTGACTGCAGGACACAGCCCGAACCACAGTGAACGGCGATGGTGGCACACAGCCTGGAAATTTGTGCAGGGTGACCACGGCACAGAACCCGGAACTCATCGGTAGAAAACCGCGAAAGACAGCCCAGACTTCGGTGAAAGGTGACCGCAGCACACAGCCCAGATGCTGGTGCAGGGTGACTGCAGCACACAGCATGAATCTCGGAGCAGGACGACCATGGCACACAGATCATACATTGGTGCAGGGCGACGCTGGCACACATCACGGACCTCAGCACAGGGCAACGGCCAAACACAGCCCAGACCTCAGCGCAGGGCGACACTGGCACACAGCACAGATCTCGGCTGATGGCAATCGCAATACACAGCCCAGATCTCGTCACAGAGCGACCACATCACAGAGCCCGGAACTCTTCACTAGCCGACCGCAGAACACAGCCCAGACCTCGGTGCAGGGCGACTGCGGCACACAGCCTGGAACTTGGTGTAGGGCGACCGTGTCACACAGCTCAGAAGTCTGTGCAGGGCGATTGTGGCACAGAGCTTGGAACTCATTGCTAGCTAACAGCGGAACACAGCCCGAACCTAACAGAAGGGCGACTGAGGCACACAGCCCGGAACTCGTCGCCAGCCGAATGCGGAACACAGCCCGGACCTCGGCACAGGGAGACCGTGGAACATAGCTCAGACTTTGGCGAAGGGCTACCGTGGCACATAGCCCGAACCTCAGTGAATGGCGACCACAGCACACAGCCCGGACCTCATCTAAAGACGACCCTGGCACACAGCATGAACGTAGGCAGATAGAGACTGCATCACACACCCCAGACCTTATCGCAGTGAGACAGCAGCACAGAGCCTGGAACTCATCACTAGCCAACCACGGAACACAGCCTGGACCTCACTGCAGGGTGACCGCAGCATACAGCCCGGATCTCGGTGCCAGGTGACTGTCACACAGCCCCGACATCAGTGCAGCGTGACACTGGCACACAGCACGGAGCTCAGGGATGGGCGAAAGTGGCACACAGCCCAGATGTCGGTGCAGGGTGACACTGGCTCACAGCACAGACTTCGGCTGATAGCGACCGCATCACACAGCCTGGACCTCGACGCAGAGCAACCGCAGCATAGAGCCTGGAACTCGTCACTAACCGACAGTGGAACACAGCCGGGACCTCGGCGCAGGGCGACTGCGGCACACAGCCTGTACCTCGGCATAAGTCTACCGTGGCACACAGCCCGGACCTTGTCACAGGGCCACCAGGGCACACAGCCCGAACCTCAGTGAAGGGCGACCATGGCACACAGCACAGTATCTGTGCAGGGAGAACGTGGCACAGAGCTCGGAACTCATCACTAGGCAACAGCAGAACACAGCCCGGACCTCGGCACAGGGCGACCGTGGCACACAGCCCGGACCTCGGCGCAGGGCGACTGTGGCACACCGTCCGTATTTCAGTGAATGCAACTGTGGCACACAGCCCGTAACTAGTCTCCAGCCGACCGTGGAGCACAGCACGGATCCAGGCACTGGGCGACCATGGCACAAGCCCAGACATCGGCACCAGGCTTACACTGCACACAACCCGAACCTCAGTAAAGGGCGACTGCAGCACAGAGCCCAGAAATCTGTGGAGGGTGATCGTGGCACAGAGCCAGGAACTCATGGCTAGTCAATCGTGGAACACAGCCCGGACCTCAACATAGGGTGACCACGGCAAACAAGCTGGATCTCATCGCATGGCGACCACAGCACACAGCCCGAACCTCAGTGAAGGGCGACTGCAGCAAAGAGCCCAGAAATCTGTGCAGGGCGACTGTGGCACAGAGCCAGGAACTGGTAGCTAGCCACTCACGGAACACAGCCCTGATCTCGGCATACGGCAACCACGGCAAACAGGACGGACCTGGTCGCATGGCGACCAAGGCACACAGCCCGGACCTCAGCGAAGGGCAACCGTGGCACACAGCCCGAAACTCAGTGAAGGGCGACCGCGACACACAGCCCAGAACTTGGCGCAGGGTGACCGCGGAACGCAGCCCGAACCTCAGAGACGGGCGACCGCAGCATGCAGCCCAGAAATCTGTGCAGGGCGACAGCAGCACAGAGCCTGGAACTCATCGCTAGTCGACTGCGAAACACAGCCAGGACCTCAGCGCAGTACGACCACGGAAAACAGGCCAGATCTCATCACAGGGCGATCACGGCACAGAGCCTTGGCCTCGACAAATGGCAACTGAGGCACACAGCCTGAAACTGAGTGAAGGGCGACCACGTCACACAGCCTGGAACTCGTCACTAGTCGACTGCGGAACACAGCCCGGACCTCAGAGCAGGGTGAAGGTGGCACACAGGCTGGACCTCAGTGCAGGGCGACAGCAACACCCAGGCCGGATGGCAGCGCAGGGCCACCGCGGCACACAGGCCGGACTTTGGGGCAGGGTGACTGCGGAGTACAGGCCGGATTTTGGCTCAGGGCGACCGGGGTGAAAAGCCAGGACCTCGGCTCAGGGTGACCGTGGCACACAGCCTGAACCTCAGTGAAGAGCGACCAAGGCACACAGCATGGCTCTAGGCACAGGGCGACACTGGCACACATCTCGCACTTCAGGAGAATGTGAGCACAACACACAGCCCGGACACCAGCACAGAGTGACTGTGAAACACAGCCCGGACATTGGAGCAAGGCTACCACAGCACACAGCCTGGACCTCGGCGCAGGTTGCCCACGGCACACAGCCCAAACCTCAGTGAAGGCTGACCGTGGCACACAGCCCAGAATTCTGTGCAGGGCGATCGTGGCACAGAGTTCCGAACTCGTCTCTAGTCAACCGCGGAACACAGCATGGACCTCGGCACAGGGCGACCGCAGCACATAGGCCGGACCTCGGTGCAGGGTGACCGCGGCACACAGCCCGAACCTCAGTTACGGGCGACTGCAGCACACAGCCCGGAAGTCGTCGCCCGCCATCCACCGAACACAGCGCGGACCTTGGTGCAGGGCCACCGCAGAACACAGCCCAGAAATCTGTCCAGGGAGCCTGTGGCACAGAGCCCGTAACTCGTCACTAGCCAACCATGCAACACAGCCCGAACCTTAGTGAAGGGTTACTGCAGCACACATCCTGGACCTCGATGCAGGGCAACCTTGGCACACAGCACGGACCTTGACCAAAGGCAACCGTGGCACACAGCCCAGAACTTGGTGCAGGGCAACCATGGCACACAGCCCGAATCTCAGTGAAGGGCGACTGTGGCACACAGCAAGGAACTCGTCACTAGCCGACCACGGAACACAGCCTGGATATCAGCGCAGAGTGACCGTGGTACACAGCCCGGACTTCTTGAGAAGGCTACCGCAGCACACAGCCCAGACATTGGCAAAGAGGAACCGCGGCACAGAGCCCGGAACAAGTCGCAAGCCGAGGGTGGAACACAGGACAGAACTCGGCACAGGGCACCTCGGCACACAGCCCGGACCTCGGGGCAAGGCAACCACGGCACACAGCATGGAACTCGGTTCAAGGCTACCGTGGCACAAAGACCAGACTTCGGCACAGGGAGACCATGGCACACAGCCCGAACCTGGGGAGATGGCGAGGGCGGCACAGAGCCCGGACCTTGGAACAGGCCGACCGTGGCACAGAGCCCGGACCTCTGCAGAAGACTACCTAGGAACACAGCCCGGACCTCGGTCCAGGGTGACCGTGGCACACAGCCCAGACCTTGGTACAGAGGGAACATGGCACAGAGCCCGGAACTCATTGCAAGCCGAGGGCAGAATGCAGCCTGGACCTCTGCGCAGGGTGTCTGCAGCACACAGCCCAAACCCGAGTGATGAGCGACCGAGGCACCCAGCACAGACCTCGGTGCAGGGCGACCTTGGCACACAGCACCAACCTTGGGAGATGGCCACCGTGGCACAAAGACTGGATTTCGGTTCAGGGCAACTGCGGCACGCAGCCTGGACCTCGGTGCAAGGCTACGACGGCACACAGACCGAACTTTGGCGCAAGGATAACATGGCACAAAGCCCGAACCTCGGCGCAGTGCGACCACAGCACATTGCCCGGTCCTCAATGAAGGGTGACCGCAGCACACAGCCCGGTCCTCAGCACAAGGCTACCACGGCACACAGCCCGGAACTCGGTTCAAAGCTACCGTGGCACACAGACCCGACCTCAGCATAGGTCCACTGTGGCACACAGCCCGAAACTCAGTGAAGGGAGACCGCGGCAAACTGCCCAGAAATTTGTGCAGGGCGACTGTGGTACAGAGCTCGGAAATCATCACTAGCCGAAGGCGGAACACATACTGGACCTCGGCGCAGTGTGACCGTGGCACACAGGCCAGACTTCGGCCCACGGTCAACGCGGTACACAGCATGAACCTCAGTGTATGGCGACCGTGGCACACAGCCCGAACCTCAGTGAAGGGCCACCGGAGCACACAGCCCAAAAATCTATGCAGGGCGACCATGGAACAGAGCTTGGAACTCATCGCTAGCCAACCGCGGAACACAGCCCGGACCTCAGCACTGGGCGACCGCTTCACACAGCCCAGACTTCGGCGCAGGGCGACCACGGCACACAGCCCGAGCGTCAGTGAAGGGTGACTGTGGCACATAGACTGGATCTCGTGGCCAGTCGACCGCAGAACACGGCCCGTACAATGGCGCAGGGTGACCGCGGCACACACCTTGGACATCAGCGCAGGGCTACCACGGCACACAGCCCGAATCTCAGTGAAGGGTGACCACAGCACACAACCCAGAAATCTGTTCAGGACTACAGTTGGAAACAGCATGGAACTCGTTGCTAGTCGACTGCAAAACACAGCCAGGACCTCGGTGCAGGGCAATCAAGGAAAACAGCCTGGACCTCATCACAGGGTGACCACAGCACACAGCCCCAACCTCGGCGAAGGGCGACTGAGGCACACAGCCCAAAAATCAGTGAAGGGCGACCGCATCACACAGCCCAGAATTCGTTGCTAGCCGACCGCAGAACACAGCCTGGACCACGGAGCATGATGACAGTGGCACTCAGGACAGACCTCAGCGCAGGGTGACAGTGGCCCTTAGGCTGGAACTTGGCACAGGGTGACCATGGAACAGAGGCCAGACCATGGCGCAGGGTGACCGCGGCACACAGGTCGGACCTCGGCACCGGGCCACCGTGGCACACAGGCCCGACCTCGGCCCAGGGCGACTGTGGAATACAGGCCGGACATCGGCTCAGGGCAACCGTAGCATACAGCCCGGACCTCAGCACAGGGGACCGTGACACACAGCCCGGACTTCTTGAGAAGGCTACCGCGGCACACAGCCCGGACCTTGGCAAAGAGGAACCGTGGCACAGAGCAGGAATTATATTCCAAGCCAAGGGCAGAACACAGGCCGGACCTCGGCACAGGGTGACCACGGCACACAGGCCAGACCTGGGGAGATGGCGACCTCGGCACACAGCCTGGACCTCGGAACAGGGTGACCACGGCACACAGCCCGGACCTCTGCAGAAGGCTACCTTGGCACACAGCCCGGACCTCAGAACAGGGTGACTGTGGGACACAGCCCGGACCTCAGCACAGACGGAACACGGCCCAGAGCCCGGAACTTGCTGCAAGCCGAGGGCAGAACACAGCCTGGACTCGGTGCAGTGCGACCGCGGCACAGAGCCCAAACCACAGTGAAGAGCGACCGAGGCACACAGCACGGACCTCGGCGCAGGGCGACTATGGGACACAGCACTGTCCACGGGACATGGCAACCATGGCAAACAGAACGGACATCGGCGCAGGGAAACTGTGGCACACAGCCCGACCTCGGGACAAGGCTACCACGGCACACAGCCCGGAACTTGGTTCAAGGCTATCGTGGCACACAGACCGAACAAGGGAACAGGGCAACCGCTGCACACAGCCCAAAGCTCAGTGAAGGGCGACCGCAGCACACAGCATGGACCTTGGCGCATGGCGACCCTGGCACACAGCACTGTCCACGGGACATGGCGACCTTGGCACACAGACCGGATATCGGCGCAGGGCAACTGCGGCACACAGCCCGACCTCAGCACAAGACTACCGCGGCACACAACCCGGAACTTGGTTCAAGGCTATTGTGGCGCACAGACCGGACAAGGGAACAGGGCGACCGCTGCACACAGCCCAAAGCTCAGTGAAGAGCGATCTTGGCACACAGTCCAAAAATCTGTGCAAGGCAACCGTGACACAGAGCTTGGAACTCGTCACTAGCCAACCACGGAACACAGTCCAGACCTCTGCACTGGGTGACCGCGGCACACAGGCTGGACCTCTGCGCAGGGTGGGCGTGCCACACAGCCCAGAAATATGTGCAGGGCGAACGGGTTACAGAGCTCGGAATTTGTCACCAACCAACCGCAGAACACAGCCCGCACCTCGGCAAAGGGCGACCATGGCAAACAGGATGGAACTCGTCTCCAGCCGACAGCGGAACACAGCCCAGACCTCGGCACATGGTGACCGCGGCACACAGTTCGGACCTCTGCATGTGGTGAGCATGGCACAGAGCCTGGAAATCTGTGCAGGGTGACCAGGGTACAGAACTCGGAACTTGTCACTAGCCGACCGCGGAACACAGCCCGGACCTCGGCACAGGGTGACCACAGCACCCAGGCTGGACCTCGGCGCAGGGTGACCATGGCACATAGCATGGACCTTGGTTCAGGGCGACTGCGGCACACAGCCCGAACCTCAGTGAAGGTGACCACAGCACACAGCCCAAAAATCTGTGAAGGGTCACCGTGGCACAGAGTTTGGAACTCGTCGCTCACCACCTGGGGAACACAGCCCGGACTTCTGCAGTGGGCGACCGCAGAACACAGCCGAGACCTCGGTGTAGGGCGATCATGGCAAACAGGATGGAACTCGTCTCCAGCCAATGGCGGAAAACATCTCGGACCTCGGCACAGGGCGATGGCAGCACACATCCCGGACCTGGGGTGATGGCGACCGTGGCACACAGCCCAGAACTCGGTGCCAGGCTAATATGGCACACAGCCCGAACCTCGGCGCAGTGCGACCACGGCACACAGCCTGATTCTCAGTGAAGGGTGACCGCAGCACACAGCCTGGATCTCGGCACAAGGTTACTGCGGCACACAGCCCAGAACTCAGTTCAAAGCTAACGAGGCACACAGGCCAGACCTTGGTGCAGGGTGACCATGGCAAACAGCGTGGATTTCAGCACAGGGGATCGTGGCACACAACCGGGAACTCGGTGCAGGGCAACTGCAGCACACAGCCAGGACCTTGGTGAAGGGCGACCATGGCACACTGCCCGAAACAGTGAAAGGCGACCATGGCACACAGCCAGTAACTCATCGTTAGCCGACCGCAGAACACAGCCCGGAACTTGGCGCAGGGCGAACGCTGCACACAGCACGAACCTCAGTGTAGGGCAACCACGGGACACAGCATGGAACTCGCCACTAGCCGACCATGGAACACAGCCCGGACTTCAGCGCAGGGTGACCACGGCACACAGCCCGGAACTGAGGGAAGGGCAACCACATAAGACAGCCTGGAACTCGTTGCTAGTGGACCGCGGAACACAGTCTGGACCTCAGAGCAGTGTGACCGTGACTCATGCTGGAACTCAGTGCAAGGCGACAGCGACACATAGGACGGACCTCGGCGGAGGGTGACTGTGGCACACAGGCTGGACCTCGGCACAGGGCGACTGTGGCACACAGGCCGGACCTCGGCACATGGTGTCTGCGGAACACATGCCGGACATCTTCTCAGGGTGATCGCAGCTTACAGCCCGGACCTCACCGCAGGGGACCGTGGAACACAGCCCAGACCTCTGGAGAAGGCTACTGCGGCACACAGCCCGAACCTTGGCAAAGAGGACCCGCAGCACAGAGCCGGGAACAGTTCGCAAGCCGAGGGCGGAACATAGGCCAGACCTGGGCACAGGGCGACGACGGAACGCAGCCCGGACCTGGGGAGATGGCGACCACAGCACCCAGGCCAGACCTCGGAACAGAGCGACCACGGCACACAGCCTGGACCACTGCAGAAGGCTACCTCGGCACACAGCCCAGACCTCAGAACAGCACGACTGTAGAACACAGCCCGGACCTCGGCACAGAGGGAACGCGGCACAGAGCCTGGACCTTGTTGCAAGCCGAGGGCGGAACACAGCCTGGACCTCAGCGCAGTTCAACCGCGGCACACAGCCTGAACCACAGTGAAGAGTGACCGAGGCACACAGCATGGACAGAGGCACAAGGCGACCCTGGCACACAGCAGTGACCTCGGGAGATGGTGACCGTGGCATACAGACTGGACTTTGGCGCAGGGAAACTGCGGCACACAGCCCAGAACTCGGCACAAGGCTACCACGGCACACAGCCCGGACCTCAGTGCAAGGTTGACATGGCACACAGCCCGAAACTCGGTGCAGTGCGACCATGTAACACAACCCAATCCTCAGTGAAATGTGACCTCAGCACACAGCCCGGAACTCAGCACAAGGCTACTGTGGCACACAGCCCGGAACTCGGTTCAAGGCTACCATGGCACACAGACCGGACCTTGGCACAGGGCGACCGCGGCACAAAGCCCGAACCTCAATGATGGGAGATCACGGCACACAGCCTGGAAATCTGTTCATGGCGACCTGGGTACAGAGCTTGGAATTCGTCACTAGCCGACCGTGGAACACAGCCCGGAACTCGGTGCAGGGCGACCACGGCACACAGCCTGGACCTCTGCAGAAGGCTACTGTGGCACACAGCCCGAAACTGAGTGAAGGGCCACCGCGTCACACATCCTGGAACTCGTCACTAGCCGACCCCGTAACACAGTCCGGACCTTGGTGCAGGGTGACCGTGGCACTCAGGCTGGACCTCTGCACAGGGCAACAGAAGAACTTATGCCAGAACTTGGCACAGAGCGACTGGCACACAGGCCGGACCTCAGCTCAGGATGACCGCGGAACACAACCCGGACTTCTGGAGCATGCTACGGCGGCACACAACCCGGACCTTGGCAAAGAAATTGCGGCAAGGAGCCGGGAACAGGTCACAAGCTGAGGGAGGAACACAGGCTGGAACTCGGCACAGGGTGACTGCGGGACAGAGGCCAGACTACGGCGCAGGGCGACAGTGGCACACANATGTAACACAACCCAATCCTCAGTGAAATGTGACCTCAGCACACAGCCCGGAACTCAGCACAAGGCTACTGTGGCACACAGCCCGGAACTCGGTTCAAGGCTACCATGGCACACAGACCGGACCTTGGCACAGGGCGACCGCGGCACAAAGCCCGAACCTCAATGATGGGAGATCACGGCACACAGCCTGGAAATCTGTTCATGGCGACCTGGGTACAGAGCTTGGAATTCGTCACTAGCCGACCGTGGAACACAGCCCGGAACTCGGTGCAGGGCGACCACGGCACACAGCCTGGACCTCTGCAGAAGGCTACTGTGGCACACAGCCCGAAACTGAGTGAAGGGCCACCGCGTCACACATCCTGGAACTCGTCACTAGCCGACCCCGTAACACAGTCCGGACCTTGGTGCAGGGTGACCGTGGCACTCAGGCTGGACCTCTGCACAGGGCAACAGAAGAACTTATGCCAGAACTTGGCACAGAGCGACTGGCACACAGGCCGGACCTCAGCTCAGGATGACCGCGGAACACAACCCGGACTTCTGGAGCATGCTACGGCGGCACACAACCCGGACCTTGGCAAAGAAATTGCGGCAAGGAGCCGGGAACAGGTCACAAGCTGAGGGAGGAACACAGGCTGGAACTCGGCACAGGGTGACTGCGGGACAGAGGCCACACTACGGCGCAGGGCGACAGTGGCACACAGGCTGGACCTCAGTGCAGGGCGACTGTGGAACACAGTCCGGACATCGGCTCAGGAAGACAGCTGCACACAGCCCTGACCTCAGCGCAGGGGGACCGCGGTACACAGCCCGGACCTCTGGAAAAGGCTACTGCGACACACAGCCCGGACCTTGGCAAAGAGGAACCGCGGCACAGAGCCAGGAACAGGTCACGAGCCGAGGGTAGAACACAGGCCAGACCTCGGCACAGGGCGACCGCGGCACACAGCCCGGACCTGGGGAGATGGCGACCGCGGCACACAGCCCGGACCTTAGAAGAGGGCAACCGTGGCACACAGCCCGGACCTCGGCACAGAGGGAACGCAGCACAGAGCCTGAAACTCATTGCAAGACGAGGGCGGAACGCAGCCTGGACCTCAGCACAGGGTGACCACAGCACACATCCCGAACAACAGTGAAGAGCGACCAAGGCACACNTAGAAGAGGGCAACCGTGGCACACAGCCCGGACCTCGGCACAGAGGGAACGCAGCACAGAGCCTGAAACTCATTGCAAGACGAGGGCGGAACGCAGCCTGGACCTCAGCACAGGGTGACCACAGCACACATCCCGAACAACAGTGAAGAGCGACCAAGGCACACAGCACGGACCTCAGTGCAGGGCGAACCTGGCACACAGCACCGACATGGGGAGATGGCGACCATGGCACACAGACCGGACGTCGACTCAGGGCAACTGCAGCACACAGCCCGGACATCGGTGCAAGGCTACGACGGCACAAGCCCGAACCTTGGCACAAGGCTAACATGGCACACAGCCCGAACCTTGGCCCAGTGCGACCGCGGCACATAACCCGGTCCTCAATGAAGGGCAACTGCAGCACACCGCCCAGTCCTTGGCACGAGGTTACCGCAGCACACAGCCAGGAAATCGGTTCAAGGCTACCGTGGCACACAGACCGGACCTCGGCACAGGGCAGCCGTGGCACACAGCCCAAACCTCAGTGAAAGGCGACTGCGGCACACAGCCCAAAAATCTGTGCAGGGCCACCGTGGCACAGAGCTTGGAACTTGTCGCTATCGNGGCTACCGTGGCACACAGACCGGACCTCGGCACAGGGCAGCCGTGGCACACAGCCCAAACCTCAGTGAAAGGCGACTGCGGCACACAGCCCAAAAATCTGTGCAGGGCCACCGTGGCACAGAGCTTGGAACTTGTCGCTATCGAACCGCGGAACACAGCCCGGACATCCGCATTGGGTGACCACGGAACAGAGCCCGGACCACTGCGCGGGGCGAGCACGGCACACAGCCTGGAAATCTGTGCAGGGCGACTAGGTTACAGAGCTCGGAATTGTCGCTAGCTGACCACGGAACACAGACCGGACCTCGGCGCAGGGTGACCATGGCAAACTGGACGGAATTCGTCTCCAGCTGACGGCGGAACACAGCACGGACCTTGGCATAGGGCGACCGTGGCACACAGGTGGACCTCGGCCCAGGGTGACCGTGGCAAACAGCATGTACCTGGGCTCATGGCGACCACGGCACACACCCCAAACCTCAGTGAAGGTTGACCGCAACACACAGCCCAAAAATTTGTGAAGGGCCACCATGGCACAGAGCTTGGAACTCGTCATTAGCCAACCATGGAACACAGCCTGGACCTCCGCACTCGGCGACCACGGCACACAGGACAGACCTCTGTGCCACACACAGCCCGAACTTCAGTGAAGGGCGACTGTGGCACACAGCCCGGAACTAGTCGCCAGCCGACAGAGGAACACTGCCCGGACCTTGGCGCAGGCCTACCGTTGCACACAGCCCGAACCTTAGTGAAGGTCGACCGCAGCACACATACCAGAAATCTGTGCAGGGCGACAGCCACACTGAGCCTGGAACTCGTTGCTAGTCCACTGTGAAACACAGCCAGGACCTCAGCACAGGGCGACCTCGCAAAAGAGGCCGGACCTCGTCACAGGGCTACCACGGCACACAGCCCAGACCTTGGCGAAGGGCAACTGCAGCACACAGCCCTAAATTCAGTGAAAGGCAACCGCATCACACAGCCTGGAACTCGTTGCTAGCCGACCGCAGAACACAGCCCGGACCTCGGCTCAGGGTGAAGGTGGCACACAGGTCGGACCTCGGGGCAGAGCGACCGTGGAACACAGGCTGACCTCGGCGCAGTGTGACCGTGGCACACAGGCCGGACCTCGGGGCAGGGTGACCACAGAACACAAGCCAGATTTTGGCTCAGGGCGACCAGGGCAAGAGTCCAGACCTCAGCTCAGGGTGACCGTGGCACACAGACCGAACTTCAGTGAAGAGCGACAGAGGCACACAGCATGGCCCTCGGCACAGGGAGACCCTGGTACACATCACGGACCTCAGGAGATGGCGACCGCAGCACAGAGACCGGACACCAGCGCAGGGTGACTGTGAAACACAGCCCGGACTTCGGAGCCTGGCTACCACAGCACACAGCCCGGTCCTCGGTGCAGGTTCCCAACGGCACACAGCCCTAAACTCAGTGAAGGCTGACCGCGGCACACAGCCTGAAAATCTGTGCAGGGCAACCATTGCACAGAGCTCAGAACTCGACGCTAGCCAACCACAGAACACAGCATGGACCTCGGGACAGGGAAACTGCAGCACACAGGCTGGAGCTTGGCGCATGCAACCACGGAACACAGCCCGAACCTCAGCGCAGGGCGACCACGGCAAACATGCCGGACCACGTCGCAGGGCGACCACGGTACACAGCTCAGACGTTGGCAAAGGGCGACTGTGGCACACTGCCCGAAACACAGTGAAGGGTGACCGCAGCATACAGCCAGTAACTTGTTTCTAGCCGACTGTGGAACACAGCCCAATTTTGGCACAGGGCGACGGCAGAACACAGCCGAACCGAGGCACAGGGCGACCGTGGCACACATCAAGGACATCAAGCAGGGAGACGGCTGAAAACAGCCTGAACCTCAGTGAAGGGTGACGGTGGCACACAGCCTGAACCTCGATGCAGGGCAACCCTGGCACACAGCACAGAACTCGAACTAAGGCGACTACAGCACACAGCCCGGAACTTGGCGCAGGGCAACCATGGCACACAGTCCGAACCTCAGTGAAGGGCAACCGCGGCACACAGCATGGAACTCGTCACTAGCCGACTGTGAAACACAACACGGACTTCGGGGCAGGGCAACCGTGGCACACAGGCCAGACTTCGATTCACGTGACTGCAGTACACATGCCGAACCTCAGTAAAGGGCAAATGCGGCACATATCCCGGACCTTAAGGCAAGGCGCCCCTGGAACACAGCACGGATGATGGCAGATGTTCACTGCGGCACACATCCAGGACATTTTCGCCTTGTGACCGCGGCACACAGCTCGGACCTTGGCTTAGGACAACCGCAGCACACAGCCTGGACCTCGGCGCAGGGCTACTGCGGCACACAGCCCAAACCTCAGTGAAGGGCGACTGCAGCACACAGCCCAGAAATCTGTGCAGAGCGACCATCGCACAGTGTTCGGAACACATCGCTAGCCAACCCCAAACACAGCCCGGACCGTGGCACAGGGCGACCGCAGCACACAGGCNACTGCGGCACACAGCCCAAACCTCAGTGAAGGGCGACTGCAGCACACAGCCCAGAAATCTGTGCAGAGCGACCATCGCACAGTGTTCGGAACACATCGCTAGCCAACCCCAAACACAGCCCGGACCGTGGCACAGGGCGACCGCAGCACACAGGCCATACCACGGCACAGGGCGACCACGGCATACAGGCCATACCATGGCGCAGGGTGACTGCAGCACACAACCCGGACCTCGATACAGGGTGACGGCAGCATACAGCCTGAAATTCAGTGAAGGGCGACTGTGGCACACAGCTCAGAAATTGTCGTCAGCCAACCACGGAACATAGCCCGGAACTCGGCGCAGGGTGACTACGGCAAACAGGCCGGAACTTGTCGCAGGGCGAGCAAGGTACACAGCCCGGACCTCCGCGAAGGGCGACTGAGGAACACAGCCCGAAACTCAGTGAGGGGCGACCACATCACACAGCCTGCAACTCATCACTAGCTGACCGCAGAACAAATTCCGGACCTCGACACAGGGCGAACGCGGGACACAGCTCGGACCTCAGAACAGGGCGACCGTGGCACACAGCATGGACCTCTGCCGAAGGCTACCTTGGCACACAGCCCAGGCCTCAGAACAGGCCACCGTGGCACATAGCCCAGACCTCAGCACAGAGGTAATGAGGCACAGAGCCCGGAACTCATCGCTAGCCGAGGGCGGAACACAGCCTGGACTCGTCGCAGGGCAACCGCAGCACACAGCCCAAACCACAGTGAATAGCGACCAAGGCACATAGCACGGACCTCGGCACAGTACGATCCTGGCACACAACACGGACTTCAGAATATGGCGACCGTGGCACACAGACCGGACTTCAGAGCAGGGCAAATGTGGCACACAGCCCGGAACTCGCCGCAAGGCTACCACGGCACAAAGCCCGGAACTTGGTTCAAGGCAAGCGTGGCACACAGACCTGACCTCGGCAAAGGGTGACCGCGGCACACAGCCCGAACCTCAGTGAAAGGAGATGACAGCACACAGCCCGGAAATCTGTGCAGGGTGATCAGGGTACAGAGCTCTGAAATTTTGGCTAGCCATCTTCAGAACACAGCCTGGACCTCAGCGCAGAGCGACCATGGCAAACAGGACGGAACTCGTTTCGAATCGATGGTGGAGCACAGCCCGGACATCGGCACAGAGCAACCGCAGCACACAGACCGGACCTTGGCGCAGGGTGACCGCGGCACAGAGCATGGAACTCAGTTAAGTGCGACCGCGGCACACAGCCTGAAACTCAGTGAAAGGCCACCGCGGCACACAGCCCAAAATTTATGCAGGGTACCCGTGGCACAAAGCTTGGAACTCATCGCTAGACATCCGTGGAACACAGCCCGTACCTCGGCACTGGGCGACCGCGGCACACAGGCCGGACCTCTGTGCAGGGCCACCGCGGCACACAGCCCAGACCTCAGAGCAGGGTGACCGTGGCACACAGCCCGAACGTCAGTGAAGGGCGACTATGGCACACAGCCCGGAACTGGTCGCCAGCCGAACGCGGAACACGGCCCGGATATTGGTGCAGGGTGACCGCGGCACACAACTCGGATATCGGCACAAGGCTACCGCGGCACACAGCCCGAACCTCAGAGAAGAGCCACCACAGCACACAGCACAATATCTGTGCAGGACAACAGTGGCACAGAGCCTGGAACTCGTTGCTAGTCGACTGTGAAACACAGCCAGGATTTCGGCACAGGGCGACTACGGAAAACAGGACGGACCTCGTCACAGGGTGACCACGGCACACAGCCTGGACCTCGTTGAACGGCGACCGAAGCACACAGCCTGAAACTCAGTGAAGGGCAACCGCGTCACAGAGCACGGAACTCATCGCTAGCCGACCACAGAACACAGCCCGGACCACGGAGCAGGGTGACCGTGGCACTCAGACCGGACCTTGGCTCAAGGTGACCATGGCACAGAGGCTGGACCTCGGCACAGGGCCACCGTGACACACAGGCCGGACCTCGGCCCAGGCCGACTGCGCAACACAGACCGGACATCGGCTCAGGGCGACTGTGATATACAGCCCGGACCTCAGCGCAGGGGACCGTGGCACACAGCCCGGACGTCTTGAGAAGGATACCGCGGCACACAGCCTGGACCTTGGCAAAGAGGAACCGCAGCACATATCCAGGAACAGGTCCCAAGCCGAGGGCGGAACTTAGGACGGAACTCGGCACAGGGCGACCACGGTAAACAGTCAGGATCTGGGGAGATGGCGACCTCAGCACACAGCCCGGACCTCAGAACAGGGCAACCATGGCACACAGCCCGGACCTCTGCAGAAGGCTACCTCAGCACACAGCCCGGAACTCAGAAAAGGGTGACTGTGGCACCCAGCCCGGACCTCAGCACAGAGGGAACGCGGCACAGAGCCCGGAACTCGTCGCAAGCCGAGGGCGGAAAACAGACTGGANGCACACAGCCCGGAACTCAGAAAAGGGTGACTGTGGCACCCAGCCCGGACCTCAGCACAGAGGGAACGCGGCACAGAGCCCGGAACTCGTCGCAAGCCGAGGGCGGAAAACAGACTGGACTCGGTGCAGGGCGACCGCAGCACACAGTCTGAACCACTGTGAAGAACGACTGAGGCACACAGCATGGACTTCAGCACAGGGCAACCCTGACACACAGGAAAGACCTCAGGACATGGCGACCGTGGCACACAGACTAGATATCGGTGCACGGCAACTATGGCACACAGCCTGGACCTCCGCGCAAGGCTACCGCGGCACACAGCCCAGAACTCGGTTCAAGGCTACCGCGGCACACAGCCCGGAACTCGGTTCAAGGCTACCACGGCACACAGCCCGGAACTCAATTCAAGGCGACCGTGGCACACAGACCGGACCTCGGCACAGTGCGACCGCAGCACACAGCCCAGACCTTGGAACAGGGCGACTGCTGCACACAACCCGGACCTCTGCAGAGGGCTACCTCGGCACACAGCCTGGCCCTCAGAGAAGGGTGACCGTGGCATACAGCCCGGACCTCGGCACAGAGGGAACCAGGCACAGAGCCTGGAACTCGTCGCAAGCCGAGGGCGGAACACAGCCTGAAATTGTCGGAGGGTGACCACGACAAACAGCCTGAACCACAGTGAAGAGCACCCAAGGCACACAGCACGGACCTCGGAAGATGGCGACCGTGGCACACAGATCAGACATCGGCGCAGGGCAATTTTGGAACACAGCCCAGACCTCGTCAAAGGGCAACTGCGGCACACAGCCTGAACCTCAGTGAAGGGAGCCGGCGGCACACAGCCCAGAAATCTGTGCAGGTCAACTGGAATACAGAGCTCGGAACTTGTCACTTGCCGACCGCGGAACACAGCCCGGACATCGGCGCAGGGCGAGCTTGGCAAACAGGACCGAACTCATCTCGAGTCAATGGCGGTACACAGCCCTGCCCTCTGGAAAAGGCTACTTCGACACATAGTCTGGACCTTGGCAAAGAGGAACTGCGGCACAGAGCCGGGAACAGGTCGCAAACCGAGGGCAGAAAACAGGCCGGACCTCTGCACAGGGCGATGGTGGCACACAGCCCGAACGTCAGTGAAGGGCGACTGTGGCACACAGCCAGGAACTTGTCACCAGCAAATCGTGGAACATGGCATGGACATTGGTGCAAGGCGACCACAGAACACAACTCGGACATCGGCACAGGGCTACCGCGGCACACAGCCCGTTCCNGGCACACAGCCCGAACGTCAGTGAAGGGCGACTGTGGCACACAGCCAGGAACTTGTCACCAGCAAATCGTGGAACATGGCATGGACATTGGTGCAAGGCGACCACAGAACACAACTCGGACATCGGCACAGGGCTACCGCGGCACACAGCCCGTTCCTCAGAGAAGTGCGACCACAGCACACAGCACAAAATTTGTGCAGGACGACAGTGGCACAGAGCCTGGAACTCGTTGCTAGTCGACTGAAAAACACAGCCAGGACCTCGGCGCGGGACGATCACGGAAAACAGGCCAGACCTCGTCACAGGGCGACCTTGGCACACAGCCCGGACATCGACGAAGGACGACCGAGGCACACAGCCTGAAACTCAGTGAAGGGCGACCGGGTCACAGAGCCCGGAACTCATCACTAGCCGACCGCACAAAACAGCCCGGACCACGGAGCAGGGTGACCGTGGCACAGAGGCCGGACCTCGGCACAGGGCGACTGCGGCACACAGGCTGGACCTCGGCACAGGGCCACCATAGCACACAGGCCCGAACTTGGCCCAGGGTGACTGCGGAACACAGGCAGGACATCGGCTCAGGGCGACCGTGGCATACAGCCCA
Source organism: Neotragus pygmaeus (assembly GCA_006410875.1). Taxonomy (NCBI): domain Eukaryota; kingdom Metazoa; phylum Chordata; class Mammalia; order Artiodactyla; family Bovidae; genus Neotragus; species Neotragus pygmaeus. Next base: position 19,714 of record SJYV01022518.1, read on the forward strand.
TACCTCAGTGCAGGGGACCGTGGCACACAGGCCGGACTTAGTTAGAAGGTGACCATGGCACACAGCCTGGACCTTGGAAAAGAGGAACCGCGGCACAGAGCCGGGAACAGGTTGCAAGCCGAGGGCGGAACACAGGCCGGACCTCAGCACAGGGCAACCGCGGCACACAGCCCAGACCTGGGGAGATGGCGACCTCGGCACACAGCCCGGACCTCAGAACAGGGCGATCGCGGCAAACAGCCTGGACCTCTGCAGAAGGCTACCTCGGCACACAGCCCGTACCTCAGAACAAGGTGACTGTGGCACACAGCCCAGACATCAGCACAGAGGGAACGCGGCACACAGCCTGGAACTCATCGCAAGCTGAGGGCAGAACACAGCCTGGACTCGGTGCAGGGTGACCGCAGCACACAGCCCAAAACACTGTGAAGAATGACCGAGGCACACAGCACGGA
>SJYV01022519.1:0-10245 GCA_006410875.1 Neotragus pygmaeus
TTTAACATGTTTCCTTTTATATCATCAAAAAATATACAACCAATAAGTGCTGGAGAGGGTGTGGAGAAAAGGGACCCTCTTGCACTGTTGGTAGTAATGTAGATTGATACAGCCACTATAGAGAACAGTATGAAGTTTCCTGGAAACCTAGGAATAAAACTATCATATGACCCAACAATCTTACTATTGGGCATATACCTAGAGGAAATAATAATTGAAAAAGACACTTGTACACCAATGTTCATTGAAGTACTATTTACATTAGCTAGGACATGGAAGTAACCTAGATGCCTATCAGTGAATGAACAGATAAAGAAACTGTGGTACATATATTCAATGGAATATTACTCAGACATAAAAAGGAACACTTTGAGTCAATTCTAATGAGGTAGATGAACCTAGAGTCTGTTATGCAAAATGAAGTAAGTCAGAAAGAGAAAAACAAATATCACATATTAATGGAATATATATGGAATCTAGAAAGATGGTATTAACCAATCTATTTGCAGAGTAGCAATGGAGCCACAGACTTAGAAAACAGACTTGTGAATGCAGTGAGGNCCTAGAGTCTGTTATGCAAAATGAAGTAAGTCAGAAAGAGAAAAACAAATATCACATATTAATGGAATATATATGGAATCTAGAAAGATGGTATTAACCAATCTATTTGCAGAGTAGCAATGGAGCCACAGACTTAGAAAACAGACTTGTGAATGCAGTGAGGGAAGGAGAGGATGGGATAAATTGAGAGAGTAACATTGAAACATACACATTAATACATGTAAAATAGATATCCATTGGAAATTTGCTGTATGATGCAGGGAGCTCGGCCCCATGCCCTGTAACAACCTAGGGGGATGGGGTAGGATGGGAAGTGGGAGGTAGGTTCAAGAGGGAGGAGACACATGTATTCCTATGGTTGATTCATGTTGATATGTGGCAGAAACCAAAAAAAAAAATTAAAGAAAGGAAAATAATGTGGTATTTCACTCAAGAATTTGTAAAAATCAAAAACACCATCAAAAATATAACCAATATATTTCCCAAGGAAAGCCCATTCAATTGATTTCATCATGGTTAGATAGAAGATATCATAACCAACATTATTTAGTCTGCATTTTATTAATAACTGATGTTTTAAATTCTTTGAGGATTGTCAGGCAGGAAGAAAATGTATATATATACTAAAAAAACACACACACACTGTTGAATTCTACTGGACTATTAAGGGTTTCCCTGGTGACTCAGTTGGTAAAGAATCTGCCTGTAATGCAGGATACTCGGTTGGATTCCTGGGTTGGGAAGATCCCCTGGAGGAGGAATAGGCTACCCACTCCAGTATTCTTGGGCTTCCCTGGTGACTTAGATGGTAAAGAATCTGCCTGCAATGCACGAGACCTGGGTTCGATCCCTGGGTTGGGAAGATCCCCTGGAGGCGGGCATGGCACCCTGCTCCGGTATTCTTGCCTGGAGAATGCCCATGAAGAGGAGAGCCTGGCAGGTGAAAGTCCACAGGTTAACAAAGAGTCAGACACGACTGAGTGACTAAGCACGGCACAACACTGTTAAATTATATATTTATATATATAAATGGACTGTAAATATATAAATATGTAAGTAAGTGGACTACTAAACTTATATATTTGAATATTATTTAAACTACTGCTATGATGTGCTGTATGCTGCTATATTATCAAATAATTTAAGATATATACTTTTCATTTTATTATAAATGAAAAAGTAATGCAAAGAAATTATATGCTTAGCTTAGAATGAGATAGGTGGCTCAGATGGTAAAGCGTCTGCCTACAATGTGGGAGACCTGGGTTCAATCCCTGGGTCGGGAAGATCTCCTGGAGAAGGAAATGGCAACCCACTCCAGTATTCTTGCCTGGAAAACCCCATGGCTGGAGGAGCCTGGTGGGCTACAGTTTCATGGGGTCGCAAAAAGTCAGACACGACTGAGTGACTTCACTCACTCAGTGTAGAGTTCAGCTATGCACTGAGTTTACAGCAAAGAGATAGGCTTATAGAGCAGCATAACTTCAGATAGACATTTTATGGGAAATTCATTAGATGAAGGAATATCATCAAAGTATATCAGGAAGACCCAATCGATATTTGACATTTATGAGAAACAGGAACCTATGAATCAATGTGATTATAAAATTTGCATTACTTTGTATACATTGCAGTCTATATTTCTTCAAAGAAGAGAATATAGAGACAAATTTTCTTCTGACTACAAAATCATACTAGGTAACATTTCCTCATGTAAACTCAATTTAGAAGTTTCATATATTATCCATGAATGTCATTAATTTAAATATTGCATTAACTCAGAAAACTGGCAGTAGCTCTTCCAAACCTGTTATAGCTCATTGAGTGGTAAATTGGGCAAAGGCAGTTCTTAATTAAATTCATATGTGGTGGCTCTTTGCTAAATTAGCAACAAATGAGGATACTCAAGATTTTCTCTTCGTTTTGCAAAATAAATAAATAATTTCTCTAAGTACTGTTTTTTCTTATGAGAATAATTTTAATAATAAAAGTCTGTCTATATCATAGAGCACATTTGATAATGAAATCCACAAAAAGGAACCAAAAAAGTACAAATTCTTCATAGTACTTTACTCATTAAAGGACACAAATGGGCACCACTCCAACCTTTTCTCATTAAAATAATGATTACAAGGTAATACTGTCTACACAGCTTTATATTAAAATGAATAAAAGAATAGTCAATTTTAAAACTATTCAAGTATATTTTCTTTTAACTGGCTTTTTATTTTGCAGAAAAATACTGCTTTTTAATGTATTATATAAATTGTGGCTTGTAAAAGGAAGCAGTGAAATACCTTGAGACTTAAAAATGAACTGTTTTCATTTTATTTACAGGCTAAAAATGATTTTCTATTTAGTTTTCTGAATATATTTCAATTACTGCAGACCAACTACCTGATATTCAAGTTTGCTTTCAATTTAGCCACATGTGATGACAATAATTCAGAACAGTTTTATACTCTTTATAGATGATATATTTACTATCTCTACTTCTTCAGAATGATCGATAATATAAACTCCATCAGGGAAGATCAGTATTTTATTCCTTTTCTCTATACCCAGAGCTTAAAATGAAGCCTCACATCTAATTGGTATTTAACAAGTGTTTTCTGAATGAATGCACAAGGGATATTGCCGTTCATTTATTGCTCCTTTGTGCCAAGTACACTTCTAGGGGTTGGGATAGAGCAGTCAAAAGTTACATGAAATCTTCCCGTCATGGCTTTTGCATTTTTGAAGAGGTAGAGAAGAAACAAATTTCATGGAGATTCTCACTTAATACATCACTAGGAGACTAACCCTCATTAACACTACTATAAAGATGAAAACAGTATAAAGGGATAGACAGTGAAAATAGATTAATTTCCACAACATATAAAATAATTTTATTAAATATTTTAATTACACTGTACATCTCCAAGTGAAACAATATATAATGTATCATTTCATCATGAATGGTTTTTATTTTTGCTTTCAAAGAACTTTTTAAACTGGTGTTTCATAGAACATACATTAGAAATATCACCACAGTCATCTTTATGAATTGTACCCTATAAGAGAAAGGATCTCTTTCTTATAAACTGTCACCATAAATATTCCATTGCAATATTACTGAAAATGTGAAAAGTGAAAGTCGCTTAGTCCCATCAGACTCTGCGAATTCTCCAAGCCAGAATACTGGAGTGGGTATCCTTTCCCTTCTCTAGAGGATCTTCCCAACCCAGTGATTGAACCCAGGTCTACCCTCATTACAGGTGGATTCTTTACTGGCTGAACCACAACGAAAGCCCAAAAATACTGGAGTGGTTAGCCTATCCCTTCTCTAGCAGATCTTCCCGACCCAGGAATCAAACTAGGGTCTCCTTCATTGCAGGGAGATTCTTTACCAACTGAGATATCAGGGAAGCCCCCAATGTTACTGAACTGACTTTTGCTTATTATTACTTATAGTGTTATTTATTATTACTTATAGTGTTATTTATCATTACTTATTATTTATTATTATTTTATATATTACTCTACTGACATTTATTAAAGGCTTTACAAAAATTATAATATTTTAGGCACTACACTAAATACTAGTAGTGCAATATTAAATAACATATACTCTCCTAAAAGAGTTCAGTCCTTACTAACATTTTCTCAGAACTGAAAATTCAGTATGGTTTAGAAAGAAAGTAAAATCTCTATGTAGTCAAAACACAAAAACAAGGTTCCATTTCTACTAATAAGTTCCTACAGAACTATTCTGAGGAAAACAATTATAAAATCTAGACATAAGGAAAACCTGGAGGATCTAGAGAGTAAAACACAGCAAACAAATTCTTGTTGAGCATACACACTCAGAGGAGCAAATCTTATTCAGTGAGTTCTTGCTTTCACAGTTTTTAGCCTTTTGCCAGTCACACTCTAGTGTGACATCTGGGGTGTTTGTACTGGTGGAAAATAAGCAGTTATTCGTGCCTGAGGAATCAGAAACTTGAACTGAGAGAAACTTCTGGGTAAGTAGGTAGGGNGATGTGAGGCTTCATTTTAAGCTCTGGGTATAGAGAAAAGGAATAAAATACTGATCTTCCCTGATGGAGTTTATATTATCGATCATTCTGAAGAAGTAGAGATAGTAAATATATCATCTATAAAGAGTATAAAACTGTTCTGAATTATTGTCATCACATGTGGCTAAATTGAAAGCAAACTTGAATATCAGGTAGTTGGTCTGCAGTAATTGAAATATATTCAGAAAACTAAATAGAAAATCATTTTTAGCCTGTAAATAAAATGAAAACAGTTCATTTTTAAGTCTCAAGGTATTTCACTGCTTCCTTTTACAAGCCACAATTTATATAATACATTAAAAAGCAGTATTTTTCTGCAAAATAAAAAGCCAGTTAAAAGAAAATATACTTGAATAGTTTTAAAATTGACTATTCTTTTATTCATTTTAATATAAAGCTGTGTAGACAGTATTACCTTGTAATCATTATTTTAATGAGAAAAGGTTGGAGTGGTGCCCATTTGTGTCCTTTAATGAGTAAAGTACTATGAAGAATTTGTACTTTTTTGGTTCCTTTTTGTGGATTTCATTATCAAATGTGCTCTATGATATAGACAGACTTTTATTATTAAAATTATTCTCATAAGAAAAAACAGTACTTAGAGAAATTATTTATTTATTTTGCAAAACGAAGAGAAAATCTTGAGTATCCTCATTTGTTGCTAATTTAGCAAAGAGCCACCACATATGAATTTAATTAAGAACTGCCTTTGCCCAATTTACCACTCAATGAGCTATAACAGGTTTGGAAGAGCTACTGCCAGTTTTCTGAGTTAATGCAATATTTAAATTAATGACATTCATGGATAATATATGAAACTTCTAAATTGAGTTTACATGAGGAAATGTTACCTAGTATGATTTTGTAGTCAGAAGAAAATTTGTCTCTATATTCTCTTCTTTGAAGAAATATAGACTGCAATGTATACAAAGTAATGCAAATTTTATAATCACATTGATTCATAGGTTCCTGTTTCTCATAAATGTCAAATATCGATTGGGTCTTCCTGATATACTTTGATGATATTCCTTCATCTAATGAATTTCCCATAAAATGTCTATCTGAAGTTATGCTGCTCTATAAGCCTATCTCTTTGCTGTAAACTCAGTGCATAGCTGAACTCTACACTGAGTGAGTGAAGTCACTCAGTCGTGTCTGACTTTTTGCGACCCCATGAAACTGTAGCCCACCAGGCTCCTCCAGCCATGGGGTTTTCCAGGCAAGAATACTGGAGTGGGTTGCCATTTCCTTCTCCAGGAGATCTTCCCGACCCAGGGATTGAACCCAGGTCTCCCACATTGTAGGCAGACGCTTTACCATCTGAGCCACCTATCTCATTCTAAGCTAAGCATATAATTTCTTTGCATTACTTTTTCATTTATAATAAAATGAAAAGTATATATCTTAAATTATTTGATAATATAGCAGCATACAGCACATCATAGCAGTAGTTTAAATAATATTCAAATATATAAGTTTAGTAGTCCACTTACTTACATATTTATATATTTACAGTCCATTTATATATATAAATATATAATTTAACAGTGTTGTGCCGTGCTTAGTCACTCAGTCGTGTCTGACTCTTTGTTAACCTGTGGACTTTCACCTGCCAGGCTCTCCTCTTCATGGGCATTCTCCAGGCAAGAATACCGGAGCAGGGTGCCATGCCCGCCTCCAGGGGATCTTCCCAACCCAGGGATCGAACCCAGGTCTCGTGCATTGCAGGCAGATTCTTTACCATCTAAGTCACCAGGGAAGCCCAAGAATACTGGAGTGGGTAGCCTATTCCTCCTCCAGGGGATCTTCCCAACCCAGGAATCCAACCGAGTATCCTGCATTACAGGCAGATTCTTTACCAACTGAGTCACCAGGGAAACCCTTAATAGTCCAGTAGAATTCAACAGTGTGTGTGTGTTTTTTTAGTATATATATACATTTTCTTCCTGCCTGACAATCCTCAAAGAATTTAAAACATCAGTTATTAATAAAATGCAGACTAAATAATGTTGGTTATGATATCTTCTATCTAACCATGATGAAATCAATTGAATGGGCTTTCCTTGGGAAATATATTGGTTATATTTTTGATGGTGTTTTTGATTTTTACAAATTCTTGAGTGAAATACCACATTATTTTCCTTTCTTTAATTTTTTTTTTTGGTTTCTGCCACATATCAACATGAATCAACCATAGGAATACATGTGTCTCCTCCCTCTTGAACCTACCTCCCACTTCCCATCCTACCCCATCCCCCTAGGTTGTTACAGGGCATGGGGCCGAGCTCCCTGCATCATACAGCAAATTTCCAATGGATATCTATTTTACATGTATTAATGTGTATGTTTCAATGTTACTCTCTCAATTTATCCCATCCTCTCCTTCCCTCACTGCATTCACAAGTCTGTTTTCTAAGTCTGTGGCTCCATTGCTACTCTGCAAATAGATTGGTTAATACCATCTTTCTAGATTCCATATATATTCCATTAATATGTGATATTTGTTTTTCTCTTTCTGACTTACTTCATTTTGCATAACAGACTCTAGGTTCATCTACCTCATTAGAATTGACTCAAAGTGTTCCTTTTTATGTCTGAGTAATATTCCATTGAATATACGTACCACAGTTTCTTTATCTGTTCATTCACTGATAGGCATCTAGGTTACTTCCATGTCCTAGCTAATGTAAATAGTACTTCAATGAACATTGGTGTACAAGTGTCTTTTTCAATTATTATTTCCTCTAGGTATATGCCCAATAGTAAGATTGTTGGGTCATATGATAGTTTTATTCCTAGGTTTCCAGGAAACTTCATACTGTTCTCTATAGTGGCTGTATCAATCTACATTACTACCAACAGTGCAAGAGGGTCCCTTTTCTCCACACCCTCTCCAGCACTTATTGGTTGTATATTTTTTGATGATATAAAAGGAAACATGTTAAAAGAGTAAAACTTTTGAGATAAATTATTAGATAAAATGTTTTTCTATATTTATTAACAATCTGTTAACTTGTGAATTCAGTATTTACTTTCTTCCACATAAAGTAATATATGATAATTATATCTGATTTAAATGCAATGAGTATCTATTTATCTGTCAATGGGTGTTTAGGTGAATAGATAAAGAGGATGTGATATATACATTCAATGGAATATTACTTAGCCATATATAAAAGAATGAAATAATGCCATTTGCAGCAACATACTTGGAGCTAGAGATTATGATAGTAAGGGAAGTAAGCCAGACAAGGAAAAATAAATATCATATGATATCACTTACATGTGGAATCTAAAAAATGATGCAAATGAACACTTACAGAACAGAAATAAACTCACAAACATAGAAAACAATTTTATGGTTACCAAAGGGGAATGTAAGGAATACACATATACATATAAATTGAACAAGTATATAAATATATGTAAATATACATATATATAACTCGACCAATTTTCTGTATGGCTGAACCAAACACAACAGTGTAAACCAACTACAATTTTATTTTTAAAAAGAGATAACTATAATAAAACAATACAGAACTTCCAGTTGAAACCTGGTGTGAATATACTGAAAATTATACACTAAATATGTGATTAAAATAATGAATTATAAACTCATGTGAACATTAACTGATTTACAATTATGTAAATTCAAGTAAATGACAAAGTAAACGATACAATATTTGTATCTTTTGAAATTATCAGGTTAATTATTAAAACATAGCTAGACATGCTTCAGGGATATCTGTATTCTAATTCATGACATGTATGGCTATTTTCTTTAGATTTATAATGTTTGAATTTTACAAAAGTATTATTAAGGTGATAGGAGTTAATACTAGTAAAGTATTATCGGTAATAAAACCTTTTATTTCATTATTTTAAATAGTTTACTGTCCTGTTTAATAATATAATAATTCTAACAAGGAAAACTAAGAATTTCATTATTTGGTTATGACAGACATATTTTGTAGGTTCTATAAGCAGACTTATATATAGTCAAAATTTAATAAGTACATTGCATTACAAAATATGTCAGAGATGAAATTTCTGGGCCCTTTAAAAAGTGGTCATGTAATACCAATACCCAACTTTGAGAATATTACTTTTTATATTATTTCAAAGAAAGTTATTATTCCAACTTAAATCTGTCCTAAAAATCAAATAAGAACCTAATTCTCTGAGGAGCACCAGGTTTCTCCAAGGAAAGAACCATGAAACGTTGCAACAAAAGAAGAATGATCCAGATATATCATACTGCAAAGTTTCTCTATTTTCTCATACTTCTGGGTAAAATAAGCATTGAATATATAACTTATATTTAATATACAAATAATTTTAGTAAAAAATGAAAATCATCTAAGAAAATCTGAAAGCAAGGCAACACTAAGAATCTAGATAAAGCAAAATTTATTTTGAGTTAAATATATGTTAGAATTTTTAATGTTTATAATAAGATTAACTATGTAAAAGATTAGTATGTATATGCATGAAGTGAAATATTTGACAACTGCCAAAATGTGAAGCTATCATGATGAGTGGTATCAGTCTGCCATCTGTGTGATGTAAATCTTCTATTTCCCATGAATCTTTTATGATTAAGCAAAGCATTTGTTAGTGTAATAGACATGGTTTTTCAATTATATATGTTTTATAAGCCATGATAATTGTATTATTTTTATTCTAATTTCACACAGAAAATACAAGTTTACATTTGCATTTAGATGGCAGATTTCATGCAAAAGTGGTTCAATTATTTTAGTATAATTTGTATTGAAAAAATAAGATTGAAGTGTAAGCTATTCTTTTTTTTTTTACAGTTTTATAATTCTATCTTTGCCTTTGTTCTTTTGTTCATTATTTTATTACTCATAAATATTTAAATCAACCAGAATTGAATATTAAAAAGTCATAATAAAATCACATATCTTCCCTAGCATATTACTTTGTTCCCAACCTTGAAGTTTGTTAATAAGCACAAACTGAAATAANTTGCCTTTGTTCTTTTGTTCATTATTTTATTACTCATAAATATTTAAATCAACCAGAATTGAATATTAAAAAGTCATAATAAAATCACATATCTTCCCTAGCATATTACTTTGTTCCCAACCTTGAAGTTTGTTAATAAGCACAAACTGAAATAATGATAAAATATTAAGTGGTAGTCACCTTACCATCAATATTAAGAATTGAAAATAGCAAAAAGACTTTGGTAATTCATCCTACTCTTTATATCTGCCATTTCTGAATTAATATATTTCATTTTATTATATGTCAATACAACATTTGTTTTCAGCTCAGATGTAGAACCCAATTGTGTTCCTTAGAGAATCAAGTTATTATTCAATAATTAGGACAAATTTCAGTTGGAATAATAATTTTCTTTGAAATAATATAACAACAAATATTGTAAAATTCGGGTATTGCATGACTATTTTTAATAGGACCCAGAAATCTCATCGCTGATATATTTTGTATTATAATGTCCTTATAAAGTGTTTGGCTATATACAGATCTTCAGTTCAGTTCAGTCACTCAGTCGTGTCCGATTTTTGCAACCCCATGAATCGCAGCACGCCAGGTCTCCCTGTCCATCACCAACTCCCGGAGTTCACTCAGA
>SJYV01022524.1:0-30450 GCA_006410875.1 Neotragus pygmaeus
AGAAATGTTTGAAAATGCAGAAACTAGAATAAAGAGGGGAAAAAAATAATGTCTTTGATTCCATAGCCCTGCAAACGTTGTTCCAATATTGTTGTATTTCTCTCTTACTGCCCCCTGTAGATTGTAGTATAAATACAGTTTTGTTTCTTTTAAAATGTTTAACATGCTGGATCATTCCTGTATATTATCATATACTCCAAGCGAACGATTTTTGTGTATATGCATGCTCAGTGGCTTTAGTTGTGTTTGACTTTTTGCAGTGCTGTGGACTGTATATATCCTGCCAGGCTTCTCTGTCCATGGGATTCTCTAGGTAAGAATACTGGAGTCGGTTGCCATGCCCTCCTCCAGGGGATTTTTCCCAACCAAGTGATGGAACCTGCATCTCCTGCACTGTAGGTGGGTTCTTTACCACTGAGCCACCAGGGAATCCTGAACAAATTTTTAATGGCTGCCTAACAGTCCATCAAACCAGTCAATCCTAAAGGAAATCAGTCCTGAATATTCATTGGAAGGACTGATGTTGAAGCTGAAGCTCCAATACTTTGGCCACCTGATGTGAAGAACTGACTCATTGGAAAAGACCCAGATGCTGGGAAAGATTGAAGGCGGGAGGAGAAGGGGATGACAGGGGATGAGATGGTTGGATGGCATCACCACTGTGAAGGACATGAGTTTGAGTAAACTTTGGCAGGTGGTGATGGACAGGGAAGCCTGGCATGCTGCAGTCCATGGGGTCGCAAACAGTCACTGAGCAACTGAACTGAACTGAATGACTATCATACAGATATAGTTCTTTATTCAATAACTACCTATGGATTTATCCATCTGACTGAGGTTGATCATCTGCAGTGAGGATGTGGGTGGGGAAGAAGGATGCAGGAAAGAGGAGGAATAGGGTGAGAACCTCTGGAACCAAGGAGACATAAACAGGTCATCATAACATGGAGTGATGGAAGCTAGGGTGTAGCCTGGAGCAGAGAGGCTGAGGTCAGAGCAGACGAGTAGCTGCTGGTCCAGCAGGGAAGTAGGGCATCGGGGAGAAGATGTCCCAGGCAGTAAGGATGTTATGGGGAGAAGCTCAGCGGTGAGATGCAGTGAGACTCTTAGGGTTGCTGGACTGGTAACTTTTGGTCCACTCCTGGACAGCTGTGGCGGATAAACACACCAAACAGGCTGCTGGTGAGACAGGGGGCATGGCCACCTCTCCAGGCAGAGAAGGAAGAGAGAACCAAAAGTGACCAGAGGTCTCTGGGAGTTTGGAGAGTGACGTGGGGGAGCGAAGTCCAGATGGGGATGTGAGAACTTTGAAGAGAGGCAAGAAGACCCCAGGGAGATGCCAGCAGTGGATGCCAGAGTCAGCAGTGGAAGGGGGTGGAGGCGAAAGTCGTGGGAAAAAGAGTTTGTCCAGGCCAAGTGGGAGTGGCAAACATAGTGGAGAAAGAAGGCTTGAGCCTCCCCTCGTAGTCCTGGGTCAACACAAGCATGTTTCTAAAACTGGGAGGTGTGGATGACAGTGGTGGAGGGTTGAGAGACCTCCCACTTGTGCACACTTATATCCCAACTTTGGGTGTTTTAAAGATGTGTCGAGCATCCTTGAAATTTACATCTTTTTCTGTATGTCAGGTTATTCCTGTCTCTGGATATCTGGGAATACAGTTTCTGAGTGAAAATGTAGGAGTGTCTTTAAAGGGCTTGAATAAAGATTTGAATATCATGCCTGCTGGACTAAAAATCAGATTTAGCAAAATTTTGCATGTGGGTGATCTTTAAAAGAGTAAGTCCACATATATAATGCAGCTCTGGAGTAATGTGCAGATTACCTCAAACCCATCAGTCTCTGTCTCTTGCTTAAAAAAAAAAAAAAAGATCAATTCACCTCCAGCGCATTGTGACTTATGGCTGTGTTCATTGTCTCTTGATGTGTGTCTGTTGGGTGATGGACTCTGCCTGTGCAGGAGAGGAATCACGCTGTGAACCTTTCTCCATGTGTGCAACTATATTGTCTTCGCGGTAAAATAATGGTGTTGGTGATGACGAGGGAAGCTTCCATTTCTTGACTGCTATGATATCATGAGACGTATGTTCATCATCTCAAGGGAACTTTACACCTGCTCTAGGAGGTGGTGGGAATGAAAAAAAAAAGTGAGAAAAGTGTTAGTAGCTCAATCATGTTCTGTCCTTAGGATTCTCCAGGCAAGAATATTGGAATGGGTTGCCATTCATTTCTCCAGGGGATCTGCCTGACCTAGGAATCAAACCCAAGTCTCCTGGATTGCTGGTGAATTCTTTACCATCAGAACCACCATGACCCTCTTTTGTATAACAGGAAACGAAGCCCCAGAGAGGTCAGGTCATATACCTAAAGTCACACAGTGGTGTTATGGTCACAACTGTGTGCATGCACGTGTGCTAAGTTGCTTCAGTCGTGTCCAACCCATTGTGACCCTATGGACTACAGTTTGCCAGATTCCTCTGTCCATAGGATTCTCCAGGCAAGAATACTGAAGTGGGTTGCCATGCCCTCCTCCAGGGGATCTTCCCAACAACCCAGGGATCAAACCCATGTCTCTTATGTCTCCTGCATTGGCAGGTGGGTTCTTTACCACTGGTGCCACCTGGGAAGNTCCATAGGATTCTCCAGGCAAGAATACTGAAGTGGGTTGCCATGCCCTCCTCCAGGGGATCTTCCCAACAACCCAGGGATCAAACCCATGTCTCTTATGTCTCCTGCATTGGCAGGTGGGTTCTTTACCACTGGTGCCACCTGGGAAGCTCATGATCACTATTACTATGTAACAAACCACTCTAAATTGTGGTGTCTTAAAACAACAGCCATTTTTCTATGTCCCCAGAATTCTGTGAGTCAGGAATTTGGGCTAATCTGTTGTACATGGCAATGCTGTGTCTCCCTTCTAAACTGGTGGGTAGGCTGCTCTGGAGGGCCCCAGATGGTTTTGCTCACGTGTTCTGTGTGTGGTGGGGCTAGTTCCCTGTGGACTGTAGAACTGTTCTCTCTAGCACGGTGGTCTCAGGGCACCCAGACTCCTGGGGGAGTGGGGTAGGGAGGGGCTGGCTTTCCCAAGTCAAGTGCCCCAGGAACCAGGTGGGAGATCTGGCTTGCTGACCTGCTCAGGGTCTCTTATCACCGTTGTGTGACTTCAGTCAAGTCACAAGCCAGCCCAGGTTGAAAGGGAGTGAAGTTCTACCTTTGGGTTCAGGAAAAGCCAGGTCACACTGTGGAGAACAGATGGGATGGGAAACAGGGTTGGGGCCCCCTTTGAGAAGTGTGGTCTGCTGCAAGTGGCTGGCCGAGCCAAGAGCCGGCCAGAGTGTCTGACCTTGGAGGTGCTGCTCCACCTTCTGTCTTCCTGACCATTCAGAGGAAGCAGAGGCCTCGCCCCCACACCCTTTCTCTGTTCCAATACGAAAAGCATTCCATACCGTTGCCTAGTTAAATACAGAGTTTGTGACAATGTGGATGAACCTTGAGGTCATTACGCTAAGTGAAGTCATACCATACCATCTCACTTCAATGTGGAATCTAAAAACACCAAGCTCAGAGAAACAGAGTCTAGAATGGTGGTTTCCAGAGCTGGGACTGGAGGAAATGGGGAGATGTTGGTCAAAAGGTCCAGGTATATTCCAATAAATTCTGGAGATCTAATATATAATCTATACATTATATAATATAATGTATAATCTTCCCAGGTGGCGCTAGTGATAAAGAACCCACCTGCCAATACAGGAGACATAAGAGATGCAGGTTCGATCCCTGGGTCGGGAAGATCCCCTGGAGGAGGGTATGGCAACCCACTGCAGTATTCTTGCTGGAGAATCTGGTGGGCAGAAGAGCCTGGTGGGATACAGTCCATAGGGTTGCAGAGAATCGAACAAAACTGAAGCGACTTAGCACATAGCATAGCACATTATCTATAATGTAATGATTATAGTTAATAATACTGTATTATATATTAGAAAGTTGCTGAGAAAGTAGATCTGAAATAGTTCTCACCACAAAAAAAAAATGATAGTAACTTGATGAGATGGAGAGGCTAGCTAAGGCCATGGTGGTCATCATTTTATAACCTATAAGTGTATCAAGTCAACATGTTGTATACCTTAATCAGTGTTATATGTCAGTCATATCTCAATGTGTGTGTGTGAAAGTCACTCAATCGTGCTTGACTCTTTGTGACCCCATGCACTATACAGTCCATGAAATTCTCCAGGCCAGAATACTGGAGTGGGTAGCTTTTCCCTTCTCCAGGGGATCTTCCCAACCCAGGGATCGAAACCAGGTCTCCCACATTGCAGGTAGATTCTTCACCAGCTGAGCCACAAGGGAAGCCCTATATCTNTCCAGGCCAGAATACTGGAGTGGGTAGCTTTTCCCTTCTCCAGGGGATCTTCCCAACCCAGGGATCGAAACCAGGTCTCCCACATTGCAGGTAGATTCTTCACCAGCTGAGCCACAAGGGAAGCCCTATATCTCAAAGCTAGAGAAAATATGGAAAATAAGAGGTGAATCAAAGTTCTTTTTTTGGAGGTAGACTCGATTCTCGCAGACCTGCCTCTCTCTGTGCATCAAACTGAAGTTATTAATACAAGTGGGGGTCAGGTCAGGATGCAGCCTGTCAGTCACTCCCTCAGCCCTCTCCCACTGCAGGTGGGCTAGGCTGTGCGATGCCCACATCTGGAACGGTGGCCTTCAGTGAAGCTGTGCTTCCTTTCTTGGCAGCCCTCTGTGGTGGTGGTGGTGGGGGAGGACCGCAGAAGGGAACAGGTGAGCTGGCTGGTTTTCCACCATTATAGCCTGGTGGCCTGTCCCAAACACAGCCTACATGGCATCCACCCAGTGGGTGATGGGGGACCGTTTTCTGAGTTCATGTGATGGAAGGGGTGGAAGCTGCCCGCCGTCTCGTGCTAGTGAGCCAGGCTGGGTGAGCCATGCGCAGACGTTGTCCAGGGCAGCCCTTGCCATTGTCTGCATTCAACAGATGGGGAGCCGGAAGCCCAGGGAGAAGAAGGGACGTGCTGAGGCTCGGGCTGTCTTCCAGTCTTGTTCTGAACGAGAGGTGGGCTAGCGTCATCTTAAAATCATCCATGTGTGTCCCAGGCAGTGACCTTGCCCCTCCAGGCCCTTCTCCTCTGGGAGTGGGGAGAGGATATTGGGCCATGTTAGAGGCTCCTCAGACCCCCAGCCTCACAGTAAGTGTGTGTGTGTCTGTGTGTCTGTCTGTGTGTGTGTGTGTGTGTGTAGGAGGGGTGGGGGATCTTCCTTTCCTCTGAGCATCAACAAAATTGATGGAAAGAGTCTCTGCCCACCAGGGTCCAGGTCATAGGACAGGTGGGCATCTTGGTTTGGCCTTTGTCAATGGGTCCAGCCTCCCCGCTCAGACCCTGGCCAGCCAGAGACCCAGGAGCCAAGATTCACATCTCTAATTTAAACAACAAAAAAAGTTTATTAAGATATAATTCACATACCATGCAATTCACCCATTTAAAGTGTACAGCTCAATGGGTTTTTTGTATATTACCCAATTTTTTAAAAAATTGTGGTAAAATATACAGAGAATAAAATTTACCATTTTAAGTGTACAATCCAGTGGCACTAATTAAACCCCTAATATCATGCAACCGTCACCATTCTGTCTGTCTCCAAAACACTTTTGTTACTCAAACAGAAGCCCTGCCCCTTTAAACAGTGACCCCTCTCCCTCCGCCCCGGTAACCTCTGAGCTGTTCTCTGTCCATTAATTTGCCTCCTCTGGGATTCATATGGGCTTTCCAGGTGGCTCAGTGGTAAAGAACCCACCTGCCAATGCAGGAAATGTGGGTTCAATCAATGACAGCCCTCTCCAGTTTTCTTGCCTAGGAAATCCCATGGACAGAAGAGCCTGGTGGCCTACAGTTCATGGAGTTGCAAACAGTCGGACCAAACTTAGTAACAAAACAGCAACAAGTATTCATGTAACACGGCAGTCATACACTGTCCCGTGTGTCTGGCTTGATCCACTGAGCAGCATGTCTTCTAGATTCATCCATGTTGTGCAGTTAGGAAGGAGGGTAGATCTTTGAAAGCCTGAGGTTCGCTGGGGAGAAAACTCAGTCACCAAGGTGGCTTGTTCTACAGGAGGGACCCTGCCTGTATCAACTGCAGGCCTGTCACACGTAGCATGCCCCTGAGTGGACAGCTTCCCAAAGCCCTCCTCTACCCCAGCCAGGGGGCCCAGGGCGGGCAGATCCACCATCCACCCCTGCCAATCCTGCATCAATTTTGCCCCCCATCTCACTGAGTTGTGAAGAGCCCTAGAGGTGTGGGTGGTTCTGTGCATTTTACAGCTGAGAAAACTGAGGATCCCGGTAGTTAAGACCTCCCTTGGCCAGGAGTACGCAGTACTGGGGTGCCCTGGGGCTGGTTCCTGTTGCCACAGGCACTTCCGATGACTTCTGACTCCATGCGTTCCCTTTGGGGGCCCCTCCCCGCATGCTTTGTCCCTGGAGTGTTTTTATCTGCTGAGTAATTGGGCACCGGGGGACTCAGTTCACCCTGGGGTCAGCCTTTTTCTGCACCCACGGCCTGTGTGCAGTTGACCTGCCTTGGTCCCCCTCATACTTCTATAATTTCAGCTCTAAAGTCAGGGCCAGAGGACTCTTGGGGGTCTCTTGAAGGGCGGACTGAGATAACACATTATGTGCTCCTGATACACAGAAAGGTCTCATCAGATATTTGTCTTTCTGCTGAGCAGTGGAACCCCAGATGGAAGGAGCCACACCCAACCCACCCATGCTTATCTGCATCCCCAGAAAGGATCCCCCAGGGGGTCTCCAAAGGCCTTGACTCTCGGCTCTGACCCACCATGATCCCAGTCCTACCTTTTGACCAACTGAGGATGTCCTGCGATGCAGCTGTCAGGAGCTGGAGCCAGGCATTGGGGGCAGCCCCCGGAGGCAGTGAGTGCAAACCCGCCAGGGTGGCAGCATGGCCGACTCAGCCCCAAGGTCCCCTGCAACCCCGTGATGTTCCGAGAAAATCCTGAGCTGTGCTGGCCCCCAGGGTGAATTGTATTTCAGGAGAGTGTTGGGCTCGGGACAAGGCACCAAGGACCCACATGGCCTCGAGCTAAGGACTTGATTGATCACTTTGCTTCCAGGCAACTCCCCAGCCCCAGGCTTGGGAGGGTTTGTTGGAGCTGGGAGCCCTGGTAGGTCAACTCTGAATCTCAGGCAAGCCTTGTTCTGGCCCCTCCCCTATGAGTGACCCAGTTTTCCTTAGTCCAAACTGGGACGCTTGTCTGGCTACATGTTTATGTCCATATGGGAACAAGGGGCCGGGCAGGTGAGAAATTGGGGCAGTGGCTGAAAAGTACGAGATTGGACCTGCACCCTGGTAAGGGGCTGGGTGGCGTGGTGACCAGTGGCGATGCTGGGCCTGGAGACCACCGTGCGGCCTGGGCTCTGCTGGTGGCCAGCTCTGTGACCCTGGGGAAGATGCCTGGCCTCGCTGGGCCTCGGTTTCCTCATTTGTGGGATGAAGACTCTGCCCTGAGGGCACACGGGCCAGTGTGTTCCCTGAAGCAGGGGCAGGTGCCCAAGAAGGTGGCACGTGGGAATGAGGCCCACATGCTCGGGAGCAGTGTCCCCAGATGACCCAGGAAAATAATCCAGGAGACGTAGATGGGACCAGGGCAAAACGGGGTGTGCCCCAGGAACTGGGAAGTGAGGGAAAGCCAGCTGCACCCTGAGGGTTAGCCGCCATGCTCACACATCGGGAACCCAGGTGGGGACATGCGAGTCCCAGGAACAGGGAAGTGAGGGAAAGCCAGCTGCACCCTGCGGGTTAAACGCCATGCTCACACACTGGGACTCCGTCGGGGGCATGTGAGTCATTCTGCACGGACAGGCAGCCCGTGGGCCAGCAGGAGGTGGCTGGGTCCATTTTTCTCGCTAAGGAAGGCACAAGTCTGTGTTTTCAGCAATGCTGGTCCCTCCTGTCTCCCATCCAGGCTTTTGGGAGCCGTTGCTCCCCAGCCCTCATTGTAGAGGAAGGGTCTTCCTGACCCTCTTTTCCTCTTCATTGGCCATTGCTGAATGGTGGGGAGAAGTGTACTCTGATTTGTGGGTTTGTGACAAGTTGTGACATAAAGTGGGTTTCCCTTGTGGCTCAGCCGGTAAAAAATCCACCTGCATAAACTCCAGGCCTGGGTTGGGATGGTGCTGCCTGCACCTGGTGCGGGCCGGAGGGGGTTGGGGGGTGTTTCTGGGAGAGCAAGTGGAGTGAGTGGGAGAGCGAGTCTCACTGTTGTTACCACGTGTACCCCATCCTCCGCCAGGCCCCTTCTCTGGAGCTAGGATTCCCCAGAGCTTGACTTTAACATACCTGACTCTCTTCTCCCCCTTATGCATACCATTCATATGTGCCCAGCCGCCTCTGCCTCTTTGCGACCCCATGGACTGTAGCCCACCAGGCTCCTCTGTCCATGGGAGTCTCCAGGCAAGAATACTGGAGTGGGTTGCCATTTCCGTCTCCAGGGGATCTTCCCGATTCAGGGATCTAACCCACATATCCTGCACCTCCTGCTCTGCAGGGGGATTTTTTACCACTGAGTCACTGGGGAAGCCCCTTCTCCCATGTGGGGGGTGTCAGACTTGGACAGGAACAGGGGTGCCCGTTTCACTGGGTCTCCAAAGCAATCCAACCCAGTCCATCGGAGGACTGGGGCCGGATGGGGCAGTGGATGGTGAAGGGTACTTAGTACAGTCGGAGGGGCACGGCGGAGAGAGCGTCCTTTCTCCTCTGTCCTCCTGGCCACAACAAACCTGGCTGCACGGGACAGCTGGCACTATGGAGAGGTGGGCGAGGTTTAATTATGCTTCAGCTTTGTAAACAGGCAGCTATAAAAACCTATCAGCAGTGGAGCACCTTCTCCATAAAACAGGCTCGGCTGGATTTATATCCCGAGGCTGCTTCTCCAGGGCTGTTCATGGGGAAGGAACAAAAGATCCCCCCACCCCACCCCNACACATGACCTAAAGGAGCCTCTGTCCATGGGTACCTATGTTTTTGTCTTGTGCACACATGACCTAAAGGTGCCTCTTTGTCCATGGGTACCTATGTTTTTATCGTGTGCACACATGACCTAAAGGTGCCTCTGTCCACGGGTACCTATGTTTTTATCATGTGTGCATGTATGCCTTACTTGGTTGACTGCGCCTTCCCACTGGGATGGGCAAGAACTTCTTTGTCACATTTCAAATGGCCTGTGCAGCAAGCAGTGCTTTTTTGTAGATGGAGGGAGAACATTCATTTTATCTTGAGAAGATAAAACATACCTTTTATCTTCCTCTGACTCCCTTCCCTTTTCATTTAAAATCATTGACTCGTGATGCTTGTTATTAGCTCAGAAGGAAATGATGCCATTTACACTTTCTGGAGGAGGGATCATATGTGATCATCATGAGATAACCAAGTGGGCCTTTCAGATGAAGGGTGTTTCGAATTGAGGTGCTGGGCATCAACATTTTTGGGAAAGAAAGTGCCGGTGTCATCGGCTGGAAGAAGGAGGAGGAGAGGAGGAGGGCCCAGTGTCTGGAGGTGGCGGCTCCTATGCCCATAGCCATGAAAAGACAGCATGAACCGATGGTTTCTCCCGAGTGGATTTTATGATAATACATGTTTTTAAAGCACTTGCCTGCTGCCTCCTTCCCCCAAAATGTTCATGTCCTGAAACTCCTAAAATTGCTCTTCTGTAACTAGAAATATTAAGCAGAGATATCTTTTCCACGCCTGTAGGCAGTCCTGTTATTATGAAGTGAAGTGAAGTCACTCAGTCGTGTCCGACTCTTTGCGACCCCTTGGACTGTAGCCTACCAGGCTTCTCTGTCCATGGGATTCTCCAGGCAAGAATACTGGAGTGGGTTACCATTTCCTTCTCCAGGGGCTCTTCCCGACCCAGGCATCGAACCCGGGTCTCCCGCATCAGAGGCAGACGCTTTAACCTCTGAGCCACCAGGGAAGCCCCCTCTTATTATACTCAGTACTATTTTTCTCATGTAGAAATATTAACTGCTTTTGTGCTAATAAAATCCACACATAAAATAACTAAAGTTCCAAATTCAAGGTTGAATTGCTGACTTCTGTTTGTAAACTTAAGAGTTCCACACTTATTTGAAGGTAATTAAGCATCTTTGAATGTAATATGATATTTGTTATGTTCAGGGTATGAAACCAAATGGCTGCAGGCTCAGGAAAACCTTTTCTTCTCAGATCTTTTTAATAGTTTTAGCTCCGGGGATTCCAGAAGATCATTTTCAAAGCATCCTCCACTCCTAGTCAGGGTGAAAGATCTTGGTTACTGATTCTCCAAATGAGTGCCTCTACCCTCTAGATATATAAATAAGAGTGAACATTATCAGAATTGATTATGTAATGTTTTAAATTCTCACAAAATATTTTAATCTCTTTTCTCTTATTGAAAAATTATAACTAATATATGTTCATTGTTGAAAATTTTAAAAATACAGCTTAAGCATAAAAGAAAAAAAAAATCACCCCATCCCTGCCTATTGAGAGATACTCACTGCCAGTATTTTCTGTAGCCTTCAAGCTTTCAGCGTAATACGCACATAAACATTTTATATGCTGTTTTGTCACTTGCTTTCCCCCCTTACTTAATGTGACATGTGCATCTTATTGTGACATTAAATATTCCTCTCCATCGTTTTTAATGATGCAGTAGTATTCCATTGTGCAGGATGCACCGTCATCTACTTACCTAATGCCTTGTTGCTGCCAGGAAGCCTGCATTTTGAAATTTCCTCTTATTTTCTTTATTATTCAAGAGAGAAAAACCTCTAATTTTCTTCCATGGAAACTGGTTAGAGGAGCTTATTTTAATCAAAATGTGCTTTGTCATGGTGCTACTCCGCAGTCCTTGATAGATTTGCTTTTTCCCGAACATCATTGACTGGTTGGAAGAAAAGTCTCCTGCCCTGCTTTGCACTGAAGTCTCTCCATTAGCATGTTGTGACCATTTGTCTTTTTACATTTATTATATTCATTTAACAAATGATTATATATTGGCTGATAACGAGCCAGGCGCTGTTCTAAGGGTTTTACAAATACAAATGATCCACTTAGCTTGTCGCCTCCTGGGGATGGGTGTATCTCATCCTTATGCTCCTGTGTGCGCCACGGTCTTCTGGGCCCTGGATGGTTGGTAGCATGACAGGGCTGGGTTGGGGAAGGTTCATGGGGCTGGGTGAGCCTGGGTTGTGTGACGAGCAGATCCCCGCCTGGCCAAGTTGGGCCTCCATGGAAACAAGCACCCGCCATAGCAGAGCCATGGATCGTAGAACAAGAGACAGCCTCGTGGGGCCCGGTCGGCTCCTTGCAGTGTTTTCATTGTGTGGTGGGAGCTGAAAGTAAGGCTGGCAACCTGGTCCTGACTACCTCGTCCCGCCAGGTGGCCTTGGGAAAGCCATTTGTNTGAAATAAAGAACTAAATGTTGAACAAATTGTATTTTTTTATTAATTGTGATTATTTTCAAAGACCTAATTCCCTCTTTCTGGTTATATAGGCTCCTTTAATGTCATTTAACTATACAACCTTGATTATAAAATATTTAGTATTCCATTCCTTTTCTAGTTGCTGATTTCTGAACTTCCAGTCTTAAAGATATGTTTCCTATTAACACTTCAAAACCTGAGAAAAATGAAAGTTCATAACTGCCTCATTTAGTGGATCTTAACAGTGAAGTCCCATGAGAATCAACTGTTAGTTTTTAAAATATCTAGGTTTGAACCTAGTCTTACTGAATTAAAGTATGAGGGGAACACTCATACATGAGTATTATTTAAAAGCTTAATAAGTTAATTCTGATGTTTCCCTGTCATTTAGTATCATCCTAAACCTATTCCTTTGTCAATGAGAAATTTGACAGTTTGAACCCTAATTCATAATAAAACAATCCTTGAGAACTTGTCCAAGGCAGTAATGGANAAACTGATGGAGAAGAGAGCAAGGGGCAGGAGGCCATTTATACACATAACAAACCTAGAAGAAATCATCACCACCCTTCTGGGGCCAGACATGTTTCTCTTTACTACCACTCATAAACAGAAACTGAGAGTTCTTGACAATGTGGTTTCTTTAGTAACAGAGACATTGCCTAAATGGAGTAGGGGCCATTAGAAAACAAAACATGCATTCGATGAATGGAGAAAGTAGCATCGACATATACACGCTACAGATAAAACAGATGTAAAACAGATAGCTAGTGAGAAGCTGCTATATAACACAGGGAGCTCAGCCTGGTGCTCTGTGATGACCTAGGTCGGGAGGGAAGGAGGCTCAAGAGGAAGGGAATATATGTGTACTTATGGCTGGCTGGCTTGCACTGTTGTACAGCAGAAGCCAATACAACACTGTAAAGCGTATTTCTTCCAGTTAAAAAATTACTTTAAAAAAGAACACAAAACATGCAAATAAACAAGCTTCACTTTACTTGGACAGGTGATTAAAACAGATTTGCTTTGTAAGCTAGAGTGAGTTTAATAACAGTGCTTTGTGTCATTTGCAGGTCCACAATATAAGGAATCTAGGAGAATTTTAACCATGAGGGTTTTGTTAAGCCCACACACAGATGACAGACCAGTACTTTTCATTTCTGCCCTTAATTACTAATGGAATATGGATAACAAACATTTTGCTATACACCTGAAATTATCACACCATTGTTAATCAACTACACTCCAATATGAAACTAAATTTTAAACAATGAAAACGAAAAAAATATACCAATGGAGCGACCTCAATCAGAGCTATAGTCAGAGTCTCCTTCATTCCTATGACCCATAACCAGCCCCTGCCTGAATTTTAAAATTGGTGGCAAGATTATGAATTAACTTAAGGCTAGTTTTCTTCAAAGAATTGACTGCAATTGTGTTTTAAGAAAAATAACCTATACCTCGCTTAGATTGCATGGAAAATAACATTTGAGCTTGGGCTTACAGCTAATTAGATAATCAGTCATTTGCTTAATTAATATAAATTAATAAAAAATAAATGTATCCTCAAAGAAAGTACTTTATATGTAATAAAAAAGAAAAATCAAGTATTCATGTCATAAGATTTCAAAGGCAAAGGTAAAATAAGTATCAAGCAACAATAATAATTACAGAAAATATTTGAGTGTTCATTGTCTGCTGTGTGTGCTAATTGTTTTATTTATTGTTTTATTCCTACCACAAAACCCTGACATTATTTCTTTCTTCTTTTTTTTTTTTGATAGGTAAGGAGTGGATTTATTCAGATACAGAGAGAAGCACACTCCACAGACAGAGTGTGGGCCATCACAGAGTGCGGCCCTGAAGTTTGGCACNGATTGCATACTGTCCATTGCAAAGAGCACAAGAAATCTAGGAAATGGAAGAGAAGGCATATTCACCATTAATGTTTTTTAGGTAGAATTCTTCACAAGAAGCTGGATTTAGTGGGAAAGCATTGGATGTTTAGAAGACAATAAATCCAGAACAGGAAAATTTAATCATGCTGAGAAGCCTCGCCCTATAGGAAGAGAAAGAGGCTGACAAGTTTGAGAGAATTTACAGACGATGTGTAGGAATCTTGGCGCATGGATTTACCCAGACAGCCTGCCGTTTACTGAGAACGTACTGAGTGTCCAGCACTTTGCCAGGAGTGGGGAATATGGCCGTGGACGTGATTGATAAGGTTCATGCCCTGAGAAGTCCCTAGAACAGACCAGATGGACAAGGGACAGTGATGGGATGGTGGCAGGGAGGAGCCTAGAGGCTGGAGTGCCCCAAGTGGGGCTGAGGTGGTGGGAAGTCAGGGAAGGCTTCCTGGAAGAAGTGATTTCACTCAGCATGTATTTATCAGCACCTGTTTTGCATCAGCATTGAGACTGGTGTTGAGGGTATGGGAGAGACAGGACTCTGAGCAAGTTCTAGGATCTAAGGGGGTAAGCAGGAGCAGGCTGAGAAAAGAAGAGGGTTCCAGGGGTGAGCAGCGGTCAGTCAAACGAAGGGGAAGGCAGCAACAGGCCTGGTTCAAGACCCCTGGTAGAATTGTTACCTCTAATTGACAGACAAGGAAATGGAGGCGGGGACGTCACAGCTCCTAAGTGAGTAGGCTGGGATTTGAACCCCAGATCTGCAGATGCCAAAATGCCCTCACTCAGGTCTGCACGAACCTCCTTATACCCGGGAACCAGCAGCATGTCCAGGATGGCGCATGTGTTCATTGGCCGGCTCTATCACCACCTTCCGTCTTTGCTGGCTGGGCTTCTGAAGGGCGGAAGTCCCCCGAGCTGACCCACTGTGCGAATCATCTGGCATTTCTTCCAGCCTTGGCGAGCGTTGAGAGTGCAGCTGACCCATTGCTCAATCTTTCTCTGACCCAGATGAAGAACTGGGTAGCCTTTCACCTATCCTTTGTTCAGGTTTAAGATGGGGGTGTCAACACAGGCAAGGGGAAGCCAGTGATTGTGGAGTAGGTGCTGGATACTGGCCAGTGCAACATACGTTGAATCATAGGAGAAAGCAAGAGAGTTCCAGAAAAACATCTACTTCTGCTTTATTGACTGCGCCAAAGCCTTTGACTGTGCAGATTACAACAAGCTGTGGATAATTCTTCAAGAGATGGGGATACCAGACCACCTTACCTGCCTCTTGAGAAATCTATATGCAGGTCAGGAAGCAACAGTTAGAACCGGACATGGAACAACAGACTGGTTCCAAATTGGAAAAGGAGTACGTCAAGGCTATATATTGTCACCTTGCTTATTTAACTTAGATGCAGAGTACATCATGCAAAATGCCGGGCTGGATAAACACAAGCTGGAATCAACATTGCCAGGAGAAATATCAGTAACCTTAGTTATGCAGATGACACCACCCTTATGGCAGAAAGCAAAGAGGAACTAAAGAGCCTCTTGATGAGGGTGAAAGAGGAGAGTGAAAAAGCTGGCTTAAAACTCAACATTCAAAAAATGAAGATCATGGCATCTGGTCCCATCACATCATGGCAAATAGATGGGGAAACAGTGGCTGACTTNAAAGAGGAACTAAAGAGCCTCTTGATGAGGGTGAAAGAGGAGAGTGAAAAAGCTGGCTTAAAACTCAACATTCAAAAAATGAAGATCATGGCATCTGGTCCCATCACATCATGGCAAATAGATGGGGAAACAGTGGCTGACTTTATTTCCTTTGGCCCCAAAATCACTGCAGATGGTGACGGCAGCCAGGCAATTAAAAGACGCTTACTCCTTGGAAGAAAAGTTATGACCAACCTAGATAGCATATTGATAGCAGAGACATTACTTTGCCAACAAAGGTCCAACTAGTCAAAGCTATGGTTTTTCCAGGGGTCATGTATGGATGTGAGAGTTGGACCATAAAGAGAGCTGAGTGCCAAAAAATTGATACTTTTGAACTGTGGTGTTGGAGAAGACTCTTGAGAGTCCCTTGGACTGCAAGGAGATCCAACCAGTCAATCCTAAAGGGAATCAGTCCTGAGTATTCATTGGAAGGACTGATGCTGAAGCTGAAGCTCCAATACTTTGGCCACCTGATGCGAAGAATGGACACATTGGAAAAGACCCCGATTGAAGGCAGGAGGAGAAGAGGACAACAGAGGATGAGATGGTTGGATGGCATCACCGACTCAATGGACATGAGTTTGAGCAAGCTCTGGGAGTTGATGATGGACAGGGAAGTCTAGATTGCTGAAGTCCACGGGGTTGCAAAGAATCAGACATGACTGAGTGACTGAACCAGCCGAACCCTGAGGCTTATCTCAATAACCCTCTGCAGTTGGTGCTGGTACCACCCACCTCCATCCAGTAGATAAGAAAACTGAGGCTCAGAGAGGTTAGGCTTCTTACCCAGGGTTGCACAGCCCAGGGGGTGGTGGAATTAGAATTCATCCTCAGCTTTGCCTGACTCTAAAGCAAATGCCATTTCCACTACACCCTGCAACCTCCCAGAGCTCATTTTGCTCTACTCTGGGTCACCCCCTCAGAGTCATCTAGGACAGGCAGTGTGATGAGAGAAAATTAGGAGGGCATCCCACAGAAACTCAGCTTGGAAGCTCCCCTGGCAGCCTCTGTGGGCAGATTGGGGTCGGCCTCTTTTCAGTCCTCACTGGCCCAGGAGCCTCCGAGCCACATCCAGGACTGGTTGTTTCTCTGGAAATCATAGCTCATCAGCATTTGTCATTGCTGGTCAGTTGTTCAGTCATGTCTGACTCTTTGCGACCCCATGGGCTGCAGCATGCCAGGCTTCCTTCACCATTTCCCGGAGCTTGCTCAAACTCATGTCCATTGAGTTGGTGATGCCATCCAACAATCTCATCCTCTATCGTCCCCTTCTCCTCCTGCCCTCAATCTTCCCCAGCATCAGGGTCTTTTCCAATGAGTTGCATCAGGCATCTGGTAAAAGGGGCTTCCCAGGTGGTGCTAGTGGTAAGGAAAGTGAAAGTGAAAGACGCTCAGTCATTTCCAATTCTTTGCGACCCCATGGACTATACAGTCCATGGAATTCTCCAGGCCAGAATACTGGGAGTGGGCAGCCCCGCCTGCCAACAGGAGACGTAAGAGACAGGGGTTTGATCCCTGGGTCAGGAAGATCCCCTGGAGGAGGGCGTGGCAACCTGCTCCAGTATTCTTGCCTGAAGAATCCCATGGACAGAGGAGCCTGGCAGGCTACAGTTTATGGGGTCGGAAAGAGATAGACATGACTGAAGTGATTTAGCACAGAAAGGGAAGAGACGATTCTGGCCTCTTAGACCAGGGCCTGTGGGGGACACCGTCCATTTCTAGAACTCTCAGGCAGGGGCTGGAGGGAGCCCACGAGTATTGCCTGGGTGACCTGGTATTTGGGACTTAAAAGATTCACCTTCCTTGGACTAGACTGCTCTCCTGCCTGTTCTGTGCATCTCACCCTGCCGTGCTGCTGCTGCTCAGTTTCTTCAGTCATGTCCGACTCTGTGCAACCCCATAGACGGCAGCCCACCAGGCTCCCCTGTCCCTGGAATTCTGCAGGCAAGAACACTGGAGTGGGCTGCCATTTCCTTCTCCAATGCATGGACGTGAAAGTGAAGTTGCTCAGTTGTGTCCGACCCTGCCGTGCACGGAGGGGTAAATGTCCTAACACCGGAGCCCCTCTCCACAGAGGCTGGGTGGGACCAGCTGGAGGGCACGGGGCGTCAGAGGGTGGCGGTGGGGGGAGCTGCAGGGTCATGATGCCTCCTGTCTGTACGGCTCTATATTTTCACTTCTCTCAAATATATATTTTGTGGAATTTCATTGGCCATTACTTTTATAGTCATTAAAAAATCAAATTCATTTTTTTAATTAAAAAAAGGGAGACAGTGAGACAAATGGAGAAAGTCGAATTAATGTACATACACTTCTTTTGCTGTTAAGTTGCCAAGTCATGTCTGACTGTTTGCGACCCCATGGGCTGCAGCATGCTAGGCCTCCTGTCCCTCACCATCTCCCGAAGTTTGCCCAAGTTCATGTCCATATATACACTATCACGTATAAAATAGATAACTGGTGAGAACTTGCTGTATATTACAGGGAGCCCAATCTGGTGCTCTGTGATGATCTAGAGGTGTGGATGGGGGGAGGGGAGGGAGGCTCAAGATGGAGGGGATATATGCATAATTATGACTGATTCACATATTATGTGAGTATTATGTGTAGGTTGTATGGCATAAAGCAACACAGCATTGTAAAAAAATTTTTAAAAGAAAATCAAAGTCATGTATTCATAGGGCAACAACCTTTTAGAGCAAGCAGCCCACTGGTGTGCCATGTAAATACAGTTCTTCCTGAATTGGCACATGGAGCTTGTCCCATTCTCTTTAACAGCTGCAGAGATTCCATTGTGGGAATGGAGCATAGTTGATTAAATAGTCACCTATAGAGAGACTTTAGGCTGTGTCTGATTTGTTGGGTTTTTGTTTTTTCCCCATTTCAGTTCAATTCAGTTCAGTTCAGTTGCTCAGTCGTGTCCAACTCTTTGTGACCCCATGGACTGCGGCACACCAGGCCTCCCTGTCCATTGCCAACTCCCAGAGTTTACTCCAACTCATGTCCATTGAGTCGGTGATGCCATCCAACCGTCTTATCCTCTGTTGTCCCCTTCTCCTCCCCCTTCAGTCTTTCCCAGCATCAGGGTCTTTTCCAGTGAGTCAGTTCTTCACATCAGGTGCCCAAAGTATTGAAGTTTCAGCTTCAGCATCAGCAAATTAACACCTATGCAGTATATCTGAGGGCTTCCTAGGTGGCTCTAGAGGTAAAGAACCTGTCTGCCAATGCAGGAGACATAAGAGACGTGGATTTGATCCCTGGATCAGGACAATCCCCTCGAGGAGGGCATGGCAACCCACTCCAGTACTCTTGCCTGGAGAATCTCATGGACAGAGGAGCCTGATGGGCTACAGTCCATAGGGTCACACAGAGTTGGACACGACTGAAGCAACTTAGTGCGCATACACGTATACACGTGATATATCTGAGGATTAATTCTCACAAGTGAGTACTGGAGGGTCAAAAGGGTGTGTGCATTTTTATTCTGATTAATGTAGCCAAGTTTAGCAGTGCCTGTTTCCCCGCCCCTCACCTGCACAAAGCCTTCCTTTTTGCAGCAGTCTCAGGCCCTCCTCTGTGCCCCTGGCAGCCCACGTGGGAAGATGCTAGTGGAATGTTGTGCCCTTGCCCCCGCCCTCAGGTGCCCTCGGTCACGAGAGCTGGCCAGGGGCTCTGCAGGGACACCTCTTAGGGACGGAGGTTGGCTGGTTGGTCACGAAGGCTGAGTGTGGGGGGACCCGTGGGGGCTGTCTGCTGGAAGGGTCATCGTTGAGGACGTTTCGCTGTCTGCAGGGATCAGCACTGCCCCCAGCCCATCCCAGGTTTACCCGGACCTTCATGCAGGTGCCTCTTTGGGGGAAAGCACAGGCCTTTGGGGTCACAGCCATTGCTTTGTGGTCCTTTGCTTGTCTGGGGCGAGGGACCAGCCAGGCACCAATGAAAGAAGCTTGGAAGTGACAGGTTCTCCAGGAGTTCTCCTCCAGAAGTAGATGGTCTGGAGAGGACTTGGCAACCAGGGCTCCAGCTTAGAGGGAAGAGTGTGCCCTGGGACCAGTGGGAGGAAAGGGCTCCTTCCTGAGACAAGGGGACAGGGACATGGGGCAGCAGGCTCTGAGGGCCTCACCCTGAGGGTCCACCAGGACTTGAGCCTGAGCCTTTGGCTACAGCTTGGAGCTCAGTGCGCTGGGCCCCCCGGACCAACCCAGTGTGGCTGTTAAGAGTGCTGTCTGCAGGCCCAGCCGGGTGCTCTGTGACAACCTGGAGGGGTGGGATGGGGGTGGAGTGGAAGAGAGGCTCAAGAGGGAGGGGATATATCTATATATATAGATATTGATATAGATACATAGTTATGGCCAATTTGAGTTGTTGTAGGGCAGAAACCAGGAGAAGGCAATGGCACCCCACTCCAGTACTCTTGTATGGAAAATCCCATGGATAGAGGAGCCTGGTAGCCTGCAGTCCGTGGGGTCGCTAAGAGTTGGACACGACTGAGCGATGACTTCCCTTTCACTTTTCACTTTCACGCATTGGAGAAGGACATGGCAACCCACTCCAGTGTTCTTGCCTGGAGAATCCCAGGGATGGGGGAGCCTGGTGGGCTTCTGTCTATGGGGTCACACAGAGTCGGAGACTGAGGCGACTTAGCAGCCGCAGCAGCAGGGCAGAAACCAACTCAATATTGTCAAGCAATTGCCCTCCAATTAAAAAATTAATTAATCAATTACTTTTAAAAGGGAGACGTGGGCCTGGCTCCTGGCGAGCCACCACTTTCCATGTGACCTCTGGACCTCAGTGTTCCCATCACCAAGGCAGGGGTAGCAGGCCCCCCAGCAGAGGGTGACGTGAGAACTACAAGGGAAACAGGAAGGGGCTTCCCAGGTGCCTGGAATGAAGCGCCCAGGTAAGCATTTGCAGGAATGACGTCTTCAGAGAGCCCAGGGAGCCGAGTATGCTCTTCTCGTGTGACTGCGGGTGACCTGGCCACCGCATCCCAGGAGGGCAAGCAGGGGGCCGGCCACTCTCCTGCCTCCAGGAGGGCTCAGCGGATATTTGCTGTGTGAACTGGAGAGCTTTTTCCATATTTTAGGATTATAAAGACACAGGCTGACACACACCGACTCCCTGGTGGGGAGGAGGAACCAGTGACATCAGAGCTCTGGGGTGTGTGGTGCTTTCTATGTTCCTCCATTCTGACCCAAGACACTTGAAAAAACAGGCCTTCAATTCACCGGCTTATTCCCATCCTGCTGCTGGGTTTGACGCCAGGCCGTGTCCCTGCACACCTGGGCTTCCCCAGGGCAGAAAAGAGCCTTCTCAAAGGGAGACAGATGGGTGTTGTTTTAGATGCCCTTGCCAGGTTCCTTCTTGTCATTCAGTTGCCAAGGGAGTGGTCTTGTTGCCCCCGTAGATGCTGGACTAAGCCTTAGTCTGCCCTGAGGACCTGATCGTCTCCATTGCTGAGAATGTGTGGGTGGTGCGGGGCTGGACCCTGACATTTCCTTGGCATCCTGGGTGCCTGCCTCCCTCCATTACATTTATCCTGAGCGTGTCCTCCGCAGAGGAGAACAGCAGCCGTGATGGGGTTATTTCAAGGGGATTCCCATGGAAACGGAGAGTGGGAGGTTCCTCTGAGTGCTAATGTAGTGGGAGTTGCCTTGGTGGCGTGTCCTCCCCCCCCACTGGAGGGTGTGGAGGCTGCTACTGGGACCTTTTCTGCACCTCGTGGGTCTCAGGCTGGGGGGTTCCGGCTCCCCCGTCTCCTCTGCCACTGAGTGTAAACCTATCTGGCACTGCCCACCCAGGCCCCCAAGACTCCTTCTTGTGAGACCCTGGCTGGCTCCCCGGCACTTCAGGACTGCCCTCGGCTGCAGCTCCCTTTTCTCCAGCTGGTCTTGAGCTGCAGCCAGCAGCTACCCAGTGTTCTCTTGGTAGGGCCTGTGTGCTTCAAACCCGTTAACCAGCCGTTGCCTGGAGAAGTCCATCCACTCCTTAGTTTTCTCCTGCAGCCCTCATGCATTCATCCACTCACTCCTTTATCCAGCAGATTTGTTTTGTCACCAGAGAATGCTTTGCTCAGTGAAGGAGTGCCAGTGTGGGCTGCATGACCTCTTTGAGCCTCACTTTTCTCATCTGACCAATGGGAACACAGGTGCCTGCCCTGCTTGCCTCATAGCTGGTTGGTGAGGGGCGGTTGGAAGGTTGGCTATAGGGAGGGAATGCTGTAATGGGTGTCATCGCTATTTCCATGGCCACGGGGCTCATGATGGACAAGCTCCTAGAGGCAGGTAGACCCCTGGGAACTGCCTCAGGGTCTCAGATACCTGCAGAAGAGTCCTCAGAATGGTGAGACTCACCACCTCTCACAAGTCCCTGAGTGGACACAGTGGGTATCAGGCTTCCTGCTTGTAGCTTGCGTGGATTCTTACACTAGTCTTGTGAGATGGGGGATGTTAATTTCCATTTTACAGATGAAGAAACTGAGCCTCAGGGAGGCAGCGTGATCTTTGCTCACACCTGGGAAGAGGCAGAGCTGGGATGCAAGCCCAGGCCTGACTCCAACTCCAGTGCTCTTTGCAGGGGTCCAGTTGCTTCCCAAAGGCCTTGTTGCCAGGCCTGTAGTGCAGATGGGTTAAGGCCACAGTGCAGGGAACATGGGGCTTCCCAGGTGGTGCTAGTAGTAAAGAACTTGCCTGACAACGCAGGAGACCTCGGAGATGTGGGTTCGACCCCTTGGTCGAGACGATCCCCTGGAGGAGGGCATGGCAACCCCCTCCAGTATTCTTGCCTGGATAGTCCCATGGACAGAGGAGTCTGGTGAGCTATAGTCCATAGGGTCACAAAGAGTCGGACACGAATGAAGTGACTTAGCGTGCACACACAGGGCAGGAATATGAGTCTCAACGTGTGCTTAGAAAGACCTCTTGTGCCATTTGGATTAGCGATGTTTAGAACTCTGTTTTTCTAAAACGTTACAGTCCCCCACCCCCAGCCTATTTACGAAGCTCTGCTTTGTGGGAGATGAAAGCAGTCACTTTGCTTGTTCTTTGAATATCTGGTTAACAAGTGAACAGGCTGAACTTCCTCTGACAGTCTGTCCTTTTGAGAACTTAGTTAATTAAATTCCCCTAAGTTGGTTCCAGTCAGATTAATTAAGTGCACAGTTGCTGATGCCGACATGCACATGATCCCGGCTTGTCCTGTCTTACCTGGGGAACAGACACAAGACTATTTCTGGAATATTCTTAGGTGTTGCAGAGAGATTACTAGGAGTCACCCTGAAAAGGCTTGGGGAGAGGTTTTTGATACTTCTGGGCAACGGATGTGAGGTTGCTTCCCAGAAATGACCCTTGCAGCCTACTTACCCACTTGGTGGATGTTTTCTGACCTATGTAGGACTGTAGTCTATGTCACAGTAGAAACTGCTGGGTGCAAAACCATCTTGTCATTGCTCGGAAACATGGAAACGCTTTGTCTTTCTGCACTGTGATTCTCCTTTTATATGCCGATCCCTTGTGCGTGCGTGCATGCTTGGTTTCTAAGTCGTGTCCGACTCTTTGTGACCCCAGAGTAGCGTGTCAAGCTCCTCTGTCCGTCCATGGGATTTCCCAGGCAAGAATACTGGAGTGGGTTGCCATTGTCTTCTCCAGGGCATCCTCCCGGCCCAGGGATCAAACNATGGGGGAGCCTGGTGGGCTTCTGTCTATGGGGTCACACAGAGTCGGAGACTGAGGCGACTTAGCAGCCGCAGCAGCAGGGCAGAAACCAACTCAATATTGTCAAGCAATTGCCCTCCAATTAAAAAATTAATTAATCAATTACTTTTAAAAGGGAGACGTGGGCCTGGCTCCTGGCGAGCCACCACTTTCCATGTGACCTCTGGACCTCAGTGTTCCCATCACCAAGGCAGGGGTAGCAGGCCCCCCAGCAGAGGGTGACGTGAGAACTACAAGGGAAACAGGAAGGGGCTTCCCAGGTGCCTGGAATGAAGCGCCCAGGTAAGCATTTGCAGGAATGACGTCTTCAGAGAGCCCAGGGAGCCGAGTATGCTCTTCTCGTGTGACTGCGGGTGACCTGGCCACCGCATCCCAGGAGGGCAAGCAGGGGGCCGGCCACTCTCCTGCCTCCAGGAGGGCTCAGCGGATATTTGCTGTGTGAACTGGAGAGCTTTTTCCATATTTTAGGATTATAAAGACACAGGCTGACACACACCGACTCCCTGGTGGGGAGGAGGAACCAGTGACATCAGAGCTCTGGGGTGTGTGGTGCTTTCTATGTTCCTCCATTCTGACCCAAGACACTTGAAAAAACAGGCCTTCAATTCACCGGCTTATTCCCATCCTGCTGCTGGGTTTGACGCCAGGCCGTGTCCCTGCACACCTGGGCTTCCCCAGGGCAGAAAAGAGCCTTCTCAAAGGGAGACAGATGGGTGTTGTTTTAGATGCCCTTGCCAGGTTCCTTCTTGTCATTCAGTTGCCAAGGGAGTGGTCTTGTTGCCCCCGTAGATGCTGGACTAAGCCTTAGTCTGCCCTGAGGACCTGATCGTCTCCATTGCTGAGAATGTGTGGGTGGTGCGGGGCTGGACCCTGACATTTCCTTGGCATCCTGGGTGCCTGCCTCCCTCCATTACATTTATCCTGAGCGTGTCCTCCGCAGAGGAGAACAGCAGCCGTGATGGGGTTATTTCAAGGGGATTCCCATGGAAACGGAGAGTGGGAGGTTCCTCTGAGTGCTAATGTAGTGGGAGTTGCCTTGGTGGCTGTGTCCTCCCCCCCCACTGGAGGGTGTGGAGGCTGCTACTGGGACCTTTTCTGCACCTCGTGGGTCTCAGGCTGGGGGGTTCCGGCTCCCCCGTCTCCTCTGCCACTGAGTGTAAACCTATCTGGCACTGCCCACCCAGGCCCCCAAGACTCCTTCTTGTGAGACCCTGGCTGGCTCCCCGGCACTTCAGGACTGCCCTCGGCTGCAGCTCCCTTTTCTCCAGCTGGTCTTGAGCTGCAGCCAGCAGCTACCCAGTGTTCTCTTGGTAGGGCCTGTGTGCTTCAAACCCGTTAACCAGCCGTTGCCTGGAGAAGTCCATCCACTCCTTAGTTTTCTCCTGCAGCCCTCATGCATTCATCCACTCACTCCTTTATCCAGCAGATTTGTTTTGTCACCAGAGAATGCTTTGCTCAGTGAAGGAGTGCCAGTGTGGGCTGCATGACCTCTTTGAGCCTCACTTTTCTCATCTGACCAATGGGAACACAGGTGCCTGCCCTGCTTGCCTCATAGCTGGTTGGTGAGGGGCGGTTGGAAGGTTGGCTATAGGGAGGGAATGCTGTAATGGGTGTCATCGCTATTTCCATGGCCACGGGGCTCATGATGGACAAGCTCCTAGAGGCAGGTAGACCCCTGGGAACTGCCTCAGGGTCTCAGATACCTGCAGAAGAGTCCTCAGAATGGTGAGACTCACCACCTCTCACAAGTCCCTGAGTGGACACAGTGGGTATCAGGCTTCCTGCTTGTAGCTTGCGTGGATTCTTACACTAGTCTTGTGAGATGGGGGATGTTAATTTCCATTTTACAGATGAAGAAACTGAGCCTCAGGGAGGCAGCGTGATCTTTGCTCACACCTGGGAAGAGGCAGAGCTGGGATGCAAGCCCAGGCCTGACTCCAACTCCAGTGCTCTTTGCAGGGGTCCAGTTGCTTCCCAAAGGCCTTGTTGCCAGGCCTGTAGTGCAGATGGGTTAAGGCCACAGTGCAGGGAACATGGGGCTTCCCAGGTGGTGCTAGTAGTAAAGAACTTGCCTGACAACGCAGGAGACCTCGGAGATGTGGGTTCGACCCCTTGGTCGAGACGATCCCCTGGAGGAGGGCATGGCAACCCCCTCCAGTATTCTTGCCTGGATAGTCCCATGGACAGAGGAGTCTGGTGAGCTATAGTCCATAGGGTCACAAAGAGTCGGACACGAATGAAGTGACTTAGCGTGCACACACAGGGCAGGAATATGAGTCTCAACGTGTGCTTAGAAAGACCTCTTGTGCCATTTGGATTAGCGATGTTTAGAACTCTGTTTTTCTAAAACGTTACAGTCCCCCACCCCCAGCCTATTTACGAAGCTCTGCTTTGTGGGAGATGAAAGCAGTCACTTTGCTTGTTCTTTGAATATCTGGTTAACAAGTGAACAGGCTGAACTTCCTCTGACAGTCTGTCCTTTTGAGAACTTAGTTAATTAAATTCCCCTAAGTTGGTTCCAGTCAGATTAATTAAGTGCACAGTTGCTGATGCCGACATGCACATGATCCCGGCTTGTCCTGTCTTACCTGGGGAACAGACACAAGACTATTTCTGGAATATTCTTAGGTGTTGCAGAGAGATTACTAGGAGTCACCCTGAAAAGGCTTGGGGAGAGGTTTTTGATACTTCTGGGCAACGGATGTGAGGTTGCTTCCCAGAAATGACCCTTGCAGCCTACTTACCCACTTGGTGGATGTTTTCTGACCTATGTAGGACTGTAGTCTATGTCACAGTAGAAACTGCTGGGTGCAAAACCATCTTGTCATTGCTCGGAAACATGGAAACGCTTTGTCTTTCTGCACTGTGATTCTCCTTTTATATGCCGATCCCTTGTGCGTGCGTGCATGCTTGGTTTCTAAGTCGTGTCCGACTCTTTGTGACCCCAGAGTAGCGTGTCAAGCTCCTCTGTCCGTCCATGGGATTTCCCAGGCAAGAATACTGGAGTGGGTTGCCATTGTCTTCTCCAGGGCATCCTCCCGGCCCAGGGATCAAACCGCAGCTCCTGCATTGGCAGGCGGGTTCTTTACAGCTGAGACACCAAGGAAGGAAGCCTACAACTTTGTTGCTGTTGTTCTGTCTCTCAGTCGAGTTCCACTCTTTGCGACCCTGTGGACTGCAGCGTGCCAGGCTTCCCCGTCCTTCACTGTCTCCCGGAGTTTGCTCAAATACATCTCCATTGAGTTGATAATGCTATCTAAACCATCCCATCCTCTGCCGGCTCCTCCTCCTTTTGCCTTCAGTCTTTCCCAGCATCAGGCTGTTTTCCAATGAGTCAGTTCTCCGCATCAGGTGGCCAAAGTATTAGAGCTTCAGCTTCAGCTTCAGCCCTTCCAAGGGGTTGCAGCTTCCTTGTAGTCAAAGAAATTAGGCAACTGAGCCTCCACCCCTGTTAGTAGACTCTGAAGTGCAGAATCACTGTCTTTTCTGATCAGGTGTTTGGATCCCCAACTCCATCATTGGCACAGGGCACAGGCAGTTGAAGTATGTGACCAGGAACAGGGGCTTGAGCTGCTGTTGGATTGGGCCAACTCAATACCAGCCTCGTCATGCTGCTGTCAAGCCTGCGTGGGCTGAGCTAGGCTGCTGGGTAGGATGCACCCAGGAGCCATCTGTTTGCAGCCCTTGGACCAGATGGTCTGCAAGGACTCCTGGGGAGGGGGGTGGAGTAGGGAGGGAATACATTTACTGGACACCCAGCATCTTCCAAAGCCTCTTTATACTCCTCCAAGACGAGCATTGCCATGCTGTTAATACAGATCAGGAACATGAGGCCCAGAGTGGTTGAATCACTGGTGAGGGTCACACAGCTAGGAGGTGGCCGGGTGGGATATAAACTCAGGGCTTCCTGACCTTTTCGCTCATGTTCTTTCCACCAGGCTGCTAAGGCTTGCGATCACTGTTCCAGCTAAGCGCTGCAGCGGTGACTTGTGGGAAATATTCATAAGCAGGGTTGACTCACACAGGAGTCAGTGGTTCCTCTCAAGGTGCCTGGTGACCTCCAGGTCCCCAGGATGTCCTGGGGTTTTTGCACGCCAGGGTAGACTGCTTCCTGCAGCAGTATTGGACAGCCAGAGGGCAGGTTTGATTTGAAGGGCACCCCATGTATGCCACAGGACGTCTTTGCCTATCAAAACCTTTGTAATAAAATTAGTAGAAGATGGAGAAGCCAAACTCCGTTTTGAGAGATGGCATGGGTTTTCCAGGTGGCCCTCGTGGTAAAGAACCCACCTGTCAATGTAGGAGATGTAAGGCTTGCGGGTTCGAAACCTAGGTCGGGAAGATCCCCTGGAGGAGGGCAATGGCAACCCACTCCAGTATTCTTGCCTGGAGAATCCCATGGACAGAGGAGACGGGTGGGCTACGGTCCGTGGCGTTGCAAAGAGTTGGACATGGCTGAAGTGACTTAGCACATGGTTCTGTTAAGGCTGATCAGGTCGGAGTGCAGGTTTAGACCTGCAGCTGCCAGGTATGTACTGGGATCCTCATGAGAGTGGGGCTGAGGAGGAGAGAGGGAGGGCCCTCATCTCTCCTAGAAGTTAAAAAAGTTGGAGCCACTGTAGGGCTTTGTTCTCCAGGATCCCTGGGCCGGGAGGTGATGGTGGTGGGGAGAACAGGGCCTCCCACAATGTGTGGAGATGGTGGCTGATGGCCACCAAGCAGGGAGCACAGTGCAATTCAGGATGTAGCCTTTCAGGGCTCAGAAGACTCAAGGTCAAATCTTCAGCATAGCTCTGGGCAAGTCACACAAATTCTCTGAGCCTCAGTCTCCTCGGTGGGTAGAAATAATACAGGTGCCTCCCGTGGGTGAGTTCTGGGGACCCAGAACACATCACTGAAAGAGCCCTGGACCCAGCTGTGCAGGCAGCAGCTGCTCCGTGCCAGGACAGCAGTCGGAGCCTAGACACGGGTCAGACAGATGCGTGCAGTCAAGGCCCCACCCTCTTGCAGCTGTGTGGCCTGGGGTGAGCCCTGAACCTCTCTGTGCCTTCATTTCTTCATCTGTAAAATGGAGATACTAAAACTGACAGATTCTTGGGCATTGGAAGCTTAAAGGAGCTAATTCATACAAGATACTTAGTGAGTGCCTGGGACACAGCAGTGCTTAGTTTATCTGGGTGGCTCTGATCATCATCGTTGTCCTTGCGTCCTCTCCCTGGCCCATCGCGGTCATGCTGTTTGTGGTGCCCCGGGGGGCCTAATGCTACCTGAATCAAATTGAACTGAATGGTCAGCAGAGCATTATGATCATGGGTTGGGGGTCCCAGAGGCTGAAGCAGGTGGCTGAGGGCAGTTTTGGCTTCCTGGTGGGGGTCCCAGAGTGTCCAAGTGGGCTAGTCCTGAGGCTCAGTCACTGCCCTCTTGCTCCCCCTCTTCCTGGCAAGAGCAAGAAGGAGCTAACACTTCCCCCTCCCACCGCCCCCCTCCCCGACAGGAGAATCATCTGCAGTGTGAGACTCGGAGGGGAGTGCAAGCCTTCTGCTGGGGGCAGGAGTGGGGCAGATGGCCAGGAGGGGCAGGCCAGGTGCTGGAAACCAGCAAGGGAGACGGCATGCCAGACAGTCTGGTGGTCTCCTTGCCTTGGGTCCACCCAAGCCACTGGCAAGTTTCATCACTTGCCAAGATGCCACATGTCACAGCCTTCTGAGTCAAATCAGAATGTGACAGCCTGGGTTCAGCAGCTCGAGGAACAGGATGGATCTGGGAGGGAGGTGGTCATCTTGGCCAACTGGCTTCTCCCACCCACAGTCAAGGTTTGGCTTAGATGGACTGTGTGCTGGGTCTGACCAGGTGGTCAGGCGGCTTCTGCCATGGCCTGTGAGGCATGCAGAGTGAAAGCAGGGTGGAGTGGGAAGGAACCACGTTTGGCTGGGAGCTGTGAGCACCAGGCATTTATTTCTGGCAGTGCCTGGTGGGGGGGTGGTCTGTGTCCCCAAGTTAAAGGTCCTGAGATGCAGGGGCGGGATCCTTGCACAGACACATGATGCCAGGAGGTGTCATGATCTCTTGTGGATGTGGGCGGGTCCCATCCCCTCTCTTTTCACAACACCACCCTTTGTTACATATCTTGTATACATATCCAGTTCACCTCTGAGGTCCCTTTCCTCCTCTCTGGGATGGTAATGAGGGGAGCAGAGGCTCAGGCTGAGGCATGGAGGTCTAGGCATGGGCGAGGGGCAAGGACCCGGGTGTGCTGAGTGGGTAACTTAGCTGCAGGGTGGAAGGTGATGCCTGGACCACGAGCTAGGAAGGTACACCTGGGAGGGCTCTCCAGCAGAAGGTCACACCCTGAACAAAGTTCAGGCAATGAGAAAGAGTGTGTGCGGGGACTGAAGACCGTTCAGTAAGCAGGGCTATAAAGCGCAGGGTGGGAGTTGGGGTGCAGGATGTGGAAACCTCAAGGGGCAGGCTGAGGAAACTGGATTTCCTCTGCAGTCAGGGGGATGGGGGTAGTTCAGGCAGGACTTTGAGCTTAGCAAGAGTCTACTAGAGTTGGGTTGAGAAGGACCCCTGCAGGAATTA
The DNA here is from genome assembly GCA_006410875.1 of Neotragus pygmaeus. Classification (NCBI taxonomy): domain Eukaryota; kingdom Metazoa; phylum Chordata; class Mammalia; order Artiodactyla; family Bovidae; genus Neotragus; species Neotragus pygmaeus. The sequence continues at coordinate 29,418 of SJYV01022524.1, forward strand.
GTGTGGAGCTAGGAGACTGGAGGTGGGATTGTGGCTGAAAGTATCCAGACTCTGCCCACATTCCCTCAGACCCCTGTGCTGTTTTCATGCAAAGGGCCTCCAAAGTGCTTTCTCTTCCAAGAGCCTGCACCCCAGTCTCCCTCAGGCTGCTGGAGCCTCCTTTGCTTATGCACTGGGGAGCCAGAAGGTTCTGGGGACCTCTGGCCTCTAAGGGGCAGCCCTCACCCATTGCCTGATAGATGTGGTGGCACAAATACCCCAGCTTCCTCACTTCTGATTGGGACACTGATGAGTGACCTACACAGTCCCCAGAACCTACCCACCCCCACCCCCCAATAGATTGAGTGAAAATCACACTCCTTGGCACTTTTCATGATCTCACTCCACTTTTGGTCTCCTTTCCATTCATGTCACACTTCCACACCCTTCCTGGCTTTTCCTGGAAACATTTCCTATTCACTTGCTCTCAAATCCTTGCCTCAAGGTGTGCTTCTAGACCCAAGCTAATACAGAAAGAGACCAAAGCACTCATTCAGCAAGAAGTTCAGTGAAGTACCCAGGATAGGACCCAGGAAATGGCTGTGCCAGGAGGCTCTGAGGCAATGCCAGATGGGGAGGAAGTGCTGATGCCATGAGCTGAACTTGAGGTGGGGGGTCAGCACCATGGTCAGCGCCAGGAAAGCACCTGGATGTTGCTCAGCACCATGGACAGCACCGGTGGGGCGGGGGGAGTGCATGGGGGAAGCCCCCTGGGTGCTACCTTGGGTCTTCCCCAGCATATTACACTCTGCTTGTTTTCCCACCCCTGAAAGCCAGGTCATCATCTGGTCAGTACCAGGGTCCCCAGGACCTTGGGCCTCCCTTAGGGAGTTACTGATCCACCCTCTGACCAGTTCAGTTCAGTTCAGTTCAGTCACTCAGTCATGTCCAACTCTTCACAACACCATGGACCACAGCATGCCAGGCCTCCCTGTCCATCACCAGCTCCTGGAGCCTACTCAAACTCATCTCCATTGAGTTGGTGATGCCATCC
>SJYV01022526.1:0-19316 GCA_006410875.1 Neotragus pygmaeus
CCAGTGTTCAGGTGACATGACGTGAAAACCACAAAAGAGAGGGAAACCTTGTTGAACTCAAACGTATTAAGCCGACTTAAAAGTCTCACAGAATGAAAGCAATACACACGTTCATGAATCACTTGTGATTCACTAGCTCAGTTTCTGGAAATTCCTCTTCAGGAAACAGAAAATACAAAATGAGTTACATGCACACAGACGTTCTGGCAGCACTCTCTTTTTAAAAAAGAGAACATGGAAAATTACACAAACTCAACGAGCTGTGCTCGGTGCGTAGCTGTGGCCGTAATGCCCAGATGAAGGTTCTGGGGTCTGAATGCTGGTGCTGTTTACCGTGGCTCCTGAGACTTCCCAGAGGGTTAGAGCCAGGGGAAAACATTATGCAGATTGAAATATATCCAGACTTGTTTTGATGCAAAAAGAACTGCACCTGAGAGGGTAACAGGCAGGAAGGCTCTGGGTCCCCAAGTGCAGGAAATAGACTGCAAGCGTCAGACGTTTGTTTTTTCCTTCTGTATGCAAAATGAAAAGCTTTCTTTTAAAACTCTATTGTCATGATGACAACTGGTTCCACCAGAACTTTTCTCAAACCTTGAGCTAACCAACGCTTTTTTCTTATGGAAATGTTTTTCTTCAGCTATGTTAATGAACTATGTATTTACCTTAGACTGTCTTTCTTCAGTTCTGCCTAAGACTCAGAACCAATAATGGCTCAACAAAACAGTGTTTTACTCATGGAAATGTTCTTAGACTGTATTAATGAGACTATGTACTTACTTGGAAATTTGCCTTTCTTCAAGATTCACGTCAATTGTTTTATGGCCTGGGATGACTCACCTGTGCCAGTGTTATCTCAAAATGCAGGTTGTGGGTGAGGGGCCTGGTGCCACTCTGAGTTTTGAGTCACTTCCTTTCTCCAATTAGCAGCCTGCTGATGGGTGTATAGCTTCTTGCTGAAAACTAGCAGGAGGGCACTCTTTCTGCCCCTTGTGATGTCTATGTCAGAGCTTTCTCCATCTCTTTTATATTTTAATAAAACTTTATTACACAAAAGCTCTGAGCAATCAAGCCTCGTCACTGGTCCTGGATTGAATTTCTCTCCTCTGGAGGCTAAGAATCCCAGCGTCTTTCATGGCTCAGCAGCAACCTTTCACAACTCTCTGTGGTACTAACAGCCCAGGGAAGTGCACTTTGGCATCAGAGACCACGGCCCTTCACACGCCTCCACACATCACAGGGGCTCCATGGGCCACAGTGTAGTGAAAGTGAAGTCGCTCAGTCGTGTCCGACTCTTTGTGACCCCATGGACTGTAGCCTACCAGGCTCCTCCATCCATGAGATTTTCCAGGCAAGAGTACTGGAGTGGGTTGCCATTTCTTTCTCCAGGGGATCTTCCCAACCCAGGGGTCGAACCCTGGTCTCCAGCATTGCAGGCAGCTGCTTTAACCTCTGAGCTACCGGGCCACAGTGTAAGAAGTTATTAAATGAAAAAAACAAAAACAGAAACAAAAAAAAGCAAACAACCCAGGATAGAAAGCTGTATGCACATCACATGGTCGCAGCACTGGGAAGCCTGCTCTGTGCCTGTCTCTTATACACATCTAGATGTGTATAAGAGACAGAGTTAAACCAGCTCTGCAGGACAGAGCCTGTTATATGGACTGCATGTCTGTATTCCCCCTCAAGTTCAAAAGTTGAAGCCCTGACCCCATGTGGAAGTATTTGGAGGTGGGGCCTTCTGGGAAGGAATTAGGGTTAGAGGGGCCACGAGGGTGGTGCTCCCGAGGGGATTAGTGTCCTTCTATAAAGAGATACCAGGAAGCTTGCTCTCCAACTCTCTTGCCACAGGAGGACACAGGTCAAGGCANGTTCCACTTGCTTCTCCTGGTGACGGGGCTTAGTACTCTAATAATGAAAAATGTGATTAGAGAACTTTGTTGAGTTGCTAAGCCTCCGGGGCGGTAATGAAATCTGAGACAGATGATCACAATACGAGCTTTTCAACCCCATGTTTTTAGTCTTGGTATCCTTACTTGGACTCATTTTAAGAAAAGCAGGATTATAGAAATGTGAGTCAGAAGCTATAACACATTGTACTGTTTGTTGTAAACTGACCAGAGGCCAAGAACTAGAACTGAAATGAACTAAGGCCACAAGCTTGGGCAGAGAAGCAAGCAAGGAAGGATGAGAACAGACAAACCAGGAAATGTTTCGGTGTGGGGACAGGCGCTCTGCTGCAGGGGGACATGGGGCCCAAGCGGGCGGACACAGCCTCTTCTCTCAGCAACGATCTCAGCTGGATCTGTTACTTCTCAGAGTCCCCATGGGGCCTGGGGACACGCAGAGGGACAGACAGACACTGAGGCACACACAGAGCCTACTCTCAGTTGCACGCCCCCCAGCCTGGGTAACGTTACCCTGAGGGATGGTAAATCACGGGCTGTCCCAGAAACCCTCCGTGGACAAATAAGCTTATTTTGCCAGGCCACCCAGAACAAACCTGCTGGACCTTGTGTACCACTTTCGCCTGTCTGTAATCCCACCGCTCTGCAACTCCCCAGGTCTACATCCCATACCTAATCCAATGGAACAAAAGAATTCAGATCCGTCTGATCATAAAATGCCATAATTTATTATAATTTCTCTGCAGTGGTCAGTTAAAATGTATACAACTCCTATATCTGAGTCACCAAGAACTAGGTCTTATCAGAAGGCCTCGCTACACTCATCGACTCCACACTGGTGAACCAGAGAACACCAAGCTGACCGGGGCTCAGCATAGTGGAACCACGCAGAGGGAAGGCACCTCCGACTCTCTAACTGTGCGGATCTGTCCACTGAGCCATACTCTGTCCTTAGAGAGAAATCCCCGCACCAGATGTCTCTAAACACATGGAGACTGAACCATCAGAGGAGTGCTGCTAATTCACTACTCGCTAGGATTCTACACGCCATGTCTTGTGACTGCCGAGACGATCACAGGCAAGAATGCAAACAGACACAGAAAGGGTAATCTTTAAACTGGGCTCTCAGTGGCGGGGGGACTCTCGTCCTGAAGAGGGCTGGGGCATCCTGAACTTGGAGAGGTCCAGGTTTAGGTCTAAGAAGGTGTATGTGCTGTAGTCATGATGCTGGAGGTTCTTGTAGGTGGTGTTATCAAACGGCTCGGTGGGAGCAGCTGACGCAGGCTCTGCGAGGAAACACAACACGGTGTAAGCGGGAGCTTCTGAATGGGTCAGCTCTCTCTCTCTCACACACAGACACCAAGCATTCTTCATAAACCCCACATGTAGTAAATACATTGTCTACTCAGAAAAGAAAAGCCCAGAAAACAACAGTATCTTCAAAAGCAAAAGAAAGAAACTCGATGAAAATTTACACTAATCATGTAAGAGGTGGAACAGCTTTTATAATGCCTTTACGTCTTACTTTGTGTATACCTCTTAGTTTGTGTAGACCCTGGACTTCTCAGAATTTTGAAAATGNTCTTCAAAAGCAAAAGAAAGAAACTCGATGAAAATTTACACTAATCATGTAAGAGGTGGAACAGCTTTTATAATGCCTTTAAGTCTTACTTTGTGTATAACTCTTAGTTTGTGTAGACCCTGGACTTCTCAGAATTTTGAAAATGCCAAGAACAGTTATGGAGGGACGTGCAGGTCATTTAAAGATGCAGAAAAAAAGCAGATCCATTAAAATCTAACAGTAATAAAACATTTACAGAAGAAAAATTTTAAAGTGGCAACTAAGTGAGACTTCTCAGTCTCCAAATACAAGAAAATCAGATAAAGCCCAATGTTTTTAATGATAACACAGTTAAGGGGAACTGGAAATGAGATGTGGAGCTTTTGTTGTTTAACTTTTTCAAGAAGAAGTTGTTGGTAAACTTTAGATTCAGACTAAAATATACTTAGCCTTCTCTCTCTATGAGGAAGAAGGAAAAATTAGAACCCACACACCTACACAATTGGTGATCTTAATACCACGTGTGTGGATGAAGCAAAAGACACCCCACTTCCCTGTGATGTGCCCTGAGACACGAGGATGGCACGAGGGAGCGGGTATGGGTGGTGGCTGATGCCAGGCGGGGTCTCACGGGCCTGCAACTACTGTTGTCCAGACTCTGTTCACTTTTACTCATGCTGCAAAAGAGTAACTGCAGTTTCCCACCATTTGAATTCACACCAAAAAATGTTTTTCATTTTCTTAGTCGTGTTAAAACAAACGATGTCTTATTTAGAGAACTGATCTCTTTCCTGTCTCAACGAGCAAGGTATCTTCTCGTGGGGACAGCTCAGGCAGGTGCGTCCTCACAGTCCGTGTGTGTGTGTGGAGGGGGGCTGCTGACAGAAGGGAATCGAACCCCAGGCCCTCCCCGGCAGGACAAGAGCCCAGTGGCTGGGCTGGGTGAGCTACCGCTCAGCCCCTGCAGACACTGCCCTGAAAGTCAGCTGCACTCCGAGCAGAGTCTTCAGCCTCCAAAGGGCAAAGAGAATGTTGGAAAAAATAACACAATCATCAAAAATTAGTCAAATTGTTTTCAAAAAGATCTGCAATCTGAAAACTCCCAATTCTGTGTCACCCTGAAGGTTTGGCAAGTCTAGAGCAGAGTGACTACAACAGCAGCACAGGAGAGCAGTTTTGGGGTCAGGAGGAGGTTGGGAGGCGCTGGGTGCAACTTCGTATGTTCATGAAAGAGGGAGAAAAGGGGAGGGAAGAAAACACACAATACTGTAACACAGGGAGCGACACAATAATTACAGGTAGTGTACACTAGCCTAGGAGAGGCTTTAAACAGACAGGAGCGCAGACAGGAAGAAGCGGGGTTTGTTAGTGATGGGTACATTTCAAGAGCCACGGATCCTGAAACTGGAGACCTGCTTTCCCATTTTGCTGTGGTCCTCCTAAAGCACACCATATTTTATGAAGTTTGATGCACAGGAAAGTGGTAAAATAAGAGGAATAAACAGTTTCCCTTTAAAAATTTAGGGGAGCAAAAAAGCCCTTCATAAAAACTCGGTACAGAAAAACAAAGCAGCCTGCTGTGCTTTCCAGGTGGATCAGAGGACACGCCCAGGGTAAACTAGACTCCGCGGTTCAGGGCTGCCTCCAGGTCCAGCTTCAGGCCCTGAAGTGAGCTTTTCCCTTAGGCATAAAGATGCTAAACGCAAAGTCCTGTTCAGCTCGCCTGAGGGCCATTTCTCCAAGTGCAGGCACCGCTCCTCACCCGGGGAGTCTAACAGAACCCTCCCACCAGCCCTCCCTCAATGAGGCGCCTGCAGGTTCAACACCCTCCAAAGTTCAGAATGAAGATGTTCAACTGCCTGTTCTACTCATTAGGAAACACTCATAAGCACCAAGGGCAAACTTTTTCATTGTGAAACAAATCTGAAATGTTTCAGGAATTTCTACCCATAACTAACATATACCCCCCAGCTTATCTGAGACAGTGCTACAGACCACAAGCCTACGGGGAACCTGATCGAGGGTGACACTTCTTTTCATCGCACCGTTCTTCAGAGCCTGACCTCCCCACCCAAAGGACAGAAAGAGCTCTGAACCCCAAGGCAAGGTGTACCCTGTGTGTGGTCCTGGCCTTCCACCTGAGCGGCCGAGTCCTCCGTGATCCCGCCCTTCTCCTCAAGCTTCAGGACTGCGGGCTTTTCGTCCAGAACATCTTTATTCTGAACAGGGGCTGGCTTCAAATTTTGCATGGGTAGCTGATCTTCCAAAATCTCTTCCTCAGCCTTTAAGATTCCTTCTGCTGCCTGCTTCTCCAATTTTTCTGTTTTGAACAGGGGAAGAGCCAGCTCCCCATCTGCTTCTGGTACTTGCTTCTCCAAAAGGCTCCCTCTGGCCTCAGGAGGAGGGGCTGGCGGCTGCCCCCTGGCTCTGGTTCCTGTTGATGGCGTAGACGCTGGGCTGCCAGCAGGATGCGTGGACAACCCCCAAGTTGTGTGGTCAGACAAGACTTTTTTAACTTCAAGTGGCTTTTGGCTTTCTTTGTCTATTTTGTTTGATCTAGAGATCTTCTGCGGTTGCTTCTCCTTTACATTCTGCTTCATAGACACCTCTGCGGCATGTGACTTGGGCGCTGCGGTTTTGGGTTTGGGACCCTTTCTGTCCTCCAGGTGCTGACTGGAGGCCTTTTTTTCCTCTGCCTGGCGGGGCCTTCCTGCAGGGGTGAAGTCCAGGTGGGGCTGCTGCGACCCTGTCTTTTCTTTGGCCGATACCTCAGTTTTGGGGGCCCTATCTGCAGAGGAACGTGAGGCCTCTGCTACGGGAGAGCCTCCCCTGCGTTTGCTCTTCACCTGAGGACCTGCTCCTGAGCGGCCGCCCTCCTCGTCAGACTCTGAATCGGAGGAGCTGGAAGACGAAGATGAAGAATCATCATCCATCCCTCTCCTGCCCCACTGGGCTGCTTCTGCATCTGAACCCTGTTTTCTGAATGGAGACACGACTTTCTGAGGAAACTCTACCAAAGTCTTTCTTGACAAAAGCTTCGGGAGCCCTTGGTCTGTGTGCGGCACACTGGCATCAGGGTTAGGGCTCGCTAGCATCCTGCTTTGGCTCACAACTGACGGGGAGGAAGCGGGTGCAGATAAGGTTTTGGACACCGCATCTGCTGTTGGGGGGGCGAGCTGCTGGCCCCTCTCCTTTGGTTCCACTACATCTAGGAAACGGCATAAAGAGGAATATTATTTTTAATATTGAGTATAACAGTGTGAATTCATCAAGGTCACAAACATTTCATTACATATCACCTTGTTATTGACAGTATCTTCAACATCATCATCTTATGAACTGCTCCACGGAAACCTACTTATACGGGAAAGCCAAGCCACACAGGAGAACAATTAAAAAAAAAACCGCGATGTCTTTCTTGATAGCTGAAGATTTTTTAAGATGGGATTTTTTTTTTAACAATAGAAGAAGTAACAATCTTATCTCCATTTTTCACAATGAGAGCTTCCTGATGATAATTATTTTTTAAATTACTATTTCATCTCAATTTAAGGTAAATTATAAAGATATTTTCAGATGATGAAGTTTTAGAAATGCCTGATTTCTCAAATCCCTAAAGAAACTGATGCCTCTCAAATATTTTTAAAATGACTCATATTGCATGAACTTGACCTTTTAAACAAAAGAACAAAGCAAAAGTAGAGAGGAGAGTCTGGTTTGGGTCTGGGGAAGCACATGCATGAGTTTAAGAGTGGTGGATGGGAGGGAAGGGATACTGGGAGTCAAACGAAGGTGCCCTGAGAGGAACAAGAGTCCTGCAAAATCATGTCCTTCAGGGGTTTCTTCTGCCAAGGAAAACTGTTTCAAGACTAAAAAGGTCTAAAATAACTTAATATCACATGTGTCATTGGAAACAGTGAGTCTTAAACTGTTACAGTAAGTGGTACTGTGAGTCGTAGATGTTGTAGAGTCAACTAGGAAAGAAAACGAAATCCCACAGAACATTTATTAGTTCCATTTTCACTCAGTTGTCTCTGGTGATAAATCTTTTTTAACTATACAGATAAGAAGAAAAATATAGAACAAGTTTTTATAAATTAAAATTACTTTTCAAGTCTAAAGCAAAATTTTAAAAAATATATCGCCGATGAGCAAACTCTAAATGTATTTATTTTTCAAGTCTAGGAGACAATATACTTCTTCTTTAAAGTGGAAAAAAATGTATTTCTAACTTTACCATTTTACTGGTATCCAAAAAAAATCTCTTTGTTTTCTGAGAGCAGGGACTATATATATATACACACACAAACTCTCTCTGTATATATAGTATATATATACACATACACACAGACACACATATATATATACACCAAAATGACAGAAAATGATCAAAGAAAACAGAAATAATCAGAAATGGGCCAGAGAGAGGTCAATGGGCAGTGTAAGAGGATATGACCGAACAGCCAGAGCCGCGGGTGAGTTTAAACCCCCTCCATGCCCTGTCTGAATCTGCAGCTGTGCACCATCCCAGAACCTGCATTCTGACTGCAGGAACAGAACAAGCACAGAGCCCCAGGATCACACTAAACATAAAATCAAGGTAAACGCATGCTCAAGCGCTCGAACCCTCTCATTCTGTCTTTCTAAACCATACCTGAAACAGCCCAAAGGCTCTGACAAGGAACATGTAACCCACACTGGCCTGCAAACCCTGCGCCTGCTCACCTCTATCATGGATCCGCTTTTATGCTGAGTGTGCATTTTCCAAGCGTGAAAAATTAACTTCTAATAAGCTTATATTAGATAGGTTACTATCTAATTATAATACCTCACTCTTTCAAAATTTGTTATGAAGAAACATTAGACTTATCACCTATTGAAAGCAAAAAGAAAATGTCAAATAGTTTATTTTGTTTGAAAAAGGAAACTTTGGTCTACCATATTAAATAAGAATGCTTTAAAATATCTTCTATTCAGGCTTAGTTACTGGCAGAACCCCACAGACAGGCTAATAGCCTAAACCACAGGAACACAGCTGCCTTTCACCCGACCCTCTGCAGCGCAGGCCCAGCACCCTCTGTGACGGGGAGGGAAGCCTGCTATGACGACTGCAGCTGCCACCATTGACCCTGTCCAGTGCTGGCGGGGGCACGTCTGCACTCGGCAGTGTGGGATCCTGCCGCCCGGAGACACAGCCACGTGTACAGAACAGTGCGCTCGCTCTGAACATAAGCATGACTTTACCTGCGCGTCTTCATGAACCTCTTGCGTGTCTAGAGACGGGATACCTGCATACTCTGACAGCGTGCTAGTTTGAGTGTGACTTTCCTTGAAAGACAAATACATGAGCCACAAAGCACCTAAAATAAGATGTCACAGAGCCACCTCTCCCAGCACAAGAGGTGGACTTTTGGGGACGGGTTCTAATCCTCAGAGACTGTCGCAGCCCCAATAAATAAAGGTCTATAGACGCAAGTCACTGCACAGAGACGGCACTCTCCTGCGGCTCTGTGTCTCTTCTCTACTTGAATCTCCTACCTTTACTCATTGAACAACGGGGGAGGGCTCGACTTTCAGCTTTTTAACAGCGCCCCCTAACTGAAAACGAAGGTGACTTAGGTGTTCAAAACAGATGAGATGAGCAGCTCCACATCTTGTCAGTGGGTCACAAAACTAATCTCAGAAACGAAGGTACATTTCAACAGGATGCGAAACAGTTTTTTGTTATATGGTAACGAAAACTTCTTTTCACATGATTTTTACCATTAAAGAAAATAGTAAAGGGCTTTTTTGGGTTTGTTTTAATGAATACACAAGAATTGATTTTTTTCCACAGGCAAGACAACACACTGCTTATAAATATAGACTGGGGAATCTTACTGCTTGGGGCTCAAATCAGGCTCCACTACTGACACGGTGTGACCCTTGGTGGCTCAGGAGTCTCTCCCCCCTCCACTTTCTCATCTATAACACGGGGATGTTGGTAGCACCTATTCACAGGGCTGAAGACCAGGAGGAACACATGAAGCACTTGAACAGCACCAGCAATGCTGGTCAGAATTAAGCACACCAAGTCCCTACTTCCAGACTGAAATGGGGACTTGAAGCAGGGAATTAGCTTTGGCTTCTCAGCAGATTCTTTAAAAAGTGACACAGGAGTTATTCAGTTGCTGCCAAATTCAGCCTAGAGATGGAATTTACCGGAACACTGAAGCTGGCGAGCCTGGTGGTTATGCAGGGGAGCATCCACGGGCAGACCCCAGCTTCTGACGTGTGTGTCCATGATGCTGGCCGCCCTCCCAGGAAGGAAGCCTGTGCTCCGAAGGGCTGATGTCCCAGGTGGGGGAGGGCAGAGTGTGTTTACCCTGGACACAGACCCTGGACTAGACATGACCCCAAGGCTGAGCGCTCAGGACCCCGTCAGCATGGCAGCAAGCCCCACATGAGTTTCCAAAGCTGGCCCCAGTGTACAGGCTTTGGCCTGGCCACGTGACACTGGCGGGCCAAGGCACTTCTGTATCTCAGCTCACTGATCCCTGACACCTTGGGAGAAATACTGAGGACTGCACATGCTGACTTGGAAGCAGCATTTATTTTTCTTCATGCAGGGATTGGAGTTACTTTTTAAGTTCTGCAAGACAAGTGTAAAGTGCATCGACAAGTCCAAGACAGCACAGCTCTAAAAGCTGTCTTCCCACCTGACCGCACACACACACCACACAGGTCATCAGTCTCACACTGACCCAGCAAGACTGGCCCGCTGACCCCGCTCAGCACGGAGGGACTCAGAGACCTGCAGAGCTTGCCGTGGCTAGAGGCAGAAGCCACGTGAGCCCAAGGCCAACCCCCAGCTTGGTATGCCTTTCTCACAACCGCACCCAACACCATCACAGGATGAAGCAGTCCATTTCTATTCACACATAGAAGCACATTTCTAAAAAAGGGGATCTTTGGAAAGAAAAAGAGACTTCATGTTGAAGATTTTTGCTGTTTAGTCACTAAGTCATGTCCAACTGTTTTGTGGCCCCATGGATTGTGGCCCGCCAGGCTCCTCTGTTCATGGGATTTCCCAGGCAAGAATACTGGAGTGGGCTGACTTTTTTCAGTGTTTCTGGAACTCGTCAGTGGTCTCCCAGGCTTTGCTTGGTCATAGCCAGGGACTGCAGGTGTCTTTCTGTCTCCAGGGGATCTTCCTGACCTAGGGATTGACTCCACTGTCATACACGCATCTCCTGCATTGCAGGCAGATTCTTTACCACTGAGCCACCAGAGAAGCCCTACGTTTAAGATATCTATTTTAAAATGTGCAGATGAAAACTGAAAAAGAGCATGGGCTTTAAAAACGTGGCAGGTGCAGGACAGAAAACAACAATCTTCCTGTTGAATTCGGGCCTCCAGTGGACAAGCGCACAGACACACAGGGAGGATGCGTGTCCTTAGCCAAGAGGGATGGTGTGTGAAAGGCAGCGGAAGGCTCTCTCAACAACACGCCAATATTTTATAACCTACCTGTGTTTTTGTGTGCAGATGAAGAGGGGACAAAGCATTACACACTTTCAAACACTCAAATTGAGGAAATAATATTTTGATGAAAATGAGACAAACTCAAACTATCATTCTGAATCCCATATAGTCAAAGATTTACAAAGAGACTGTACATTGTATATTAAGAGTTAACTGAGGTTTCATAAATTAAGACTAAACACAGTGGGCCTCTTAAATAGTCCCTTGGACAGTAAAGATCAAACCAGTCAATCCTGAGGGAAATCAACCCTGACTATTCATTGGAAGGACTGATGCTGAAGTTGAAGCTCCAGTATTTTGGCCACCTGATGTGAAGAGCTGACTCACTGGAAAAGACCCTGATGCTAGAAAAAACTGAGGGCAGGAGGAGAAGGGGGTGGCAGAGGAAGAGACGGTTGGATGGCATCACCGATTCAATGGACAGGAGTTTGAGCAAACTCCAGGAGACAAGTGGAAGACAGGGAAGCCTGGTATGTTGTAGTCCATGGGGTCACAGAGAGTCGGACTCGACTGAGTAACTGAACAACAACAATGCTGCATTTCTTATTTCCCCCCATGAGCATGTACTACACTGGATTCAGAGGAAACAGTCAATACTGGCAGTATGTACAGAATGGACTTTTGGACTCTGAGGGAGAGGGAGAGGGTGGGATGATTTGGGAGAATGGCATCAAAACATGTATACTATCATGTAAGAAATGAAGTGCCAGCCTATGTTTGATACAGGATACAGGATGCTTGGGGCTGGTGCAGGGGGATGATTCAGAGAGATGATATGGGGTGGGAGGTGGGAGGGGGATTCAGGACTGGGAGCTCGTATACACCCGTGGCGGATTCATGTCAATGTATGGCAAAACCAATACGGTATTGTCAAGTAAAATAAAGTAAAAAAACCCCCCAAAACTGGCAGTAAAGTCAAAATGACTATGGAAAGAGCTAGAAGCAGATAACCACACTTCGTTAAGGGGGTCATGCCTGCAGTCCCTGGCTATGACCAAGCAAAGCCTGGGAGACCACTGACGAGTTCCAGAGACACTGAAAAAAGTCAGTCAGGGAGGAAAAACAGGGTGGAGGTCACAGCCACCTCACAGGAGCACGTGAGCACGGCCATCAAATACCACAGAGCCTGCATACTCTGCATCCCACTGCTACCCACGGAGTCTGACGTTCAGAAAATACAGAGAACCAGTTCAGGGCTATGCACTGAGTCAAAGACTATGATGTTACTGCCGTGTTCGGGCTAAAACTAGTTACCGATCTTCTGTCTGATTGTAATCTGGACACTCTTAAAAATGAAGCATCAAATTATGTAGCTAGAAAATTCTTTCTAATGCCTAGGAAGCTGACTTATTCACTCTGCCTTCTCTCCCACTTATGAAGACCATGAAAACCTTACTCTTTGGTGGGCTCTGCTTCTTGGGGTTCGGTGGTAATCGCTTTTCATTCTTTCCTGATTCTGCAGAGAGAGAAACTGCAGGAGCAAGTCCTCGAAACACGCCTGCTTCCAGAAGCACAGTCTGACAAAAGAATGGCACAACAACAGAAATTTTAGAGTAATACCATTTATAATCTCTATTATGGCATGAATACTATGTATTATTATGACATATAAATGCTGTGAATTCATATGGCATATTTCTAATGGTTATTATAATTTTCAGCATCTACACATATTATGCAAAGTTTGGAAAATACAAAAAATCTGCGAGCCAAAAACGCCTGAGTTCAAGGACAGTCACTAGTAACATTCGAGTATTTCTTCCAAAGTGACTTTCTCCTAAGCATACCTTTTTGTAGTCTCCAATTACCTATCAATCTACAAAATACTTGATTCTTTTCATAAAATGTTTTCCTGTGCTTAGAATATAAAGCAGAAGCACAATCTAGCCATTAAAAATGCTACTGAAGATGAAAAATAGTTGCTTCAAAACTGTCTACCATATATTTTAAGTGAACACGTCAGAGTGTTCATTCCCTCAGTATATACTCACTAAGCCTAGTATGTGCTGGACACAGAACACAGGCACCTAGAGTACCCACATGAAGGTGAAGCCTTTGGTTTTTTCTGGTTATGACATCAGTTCAGTTCAGTTGCTCAGTTGTGTCTAACTCTTTGCAACCCCATGAACCGCAGCACGCCAGGCCTCCCTGTCCATCACCAACTCCCAGAGTCTACCTAAACCTATGTCCATTGAGTCGGTGATGCCATCCAACGATCGCATCCTCTGTTGGCCCCTTCTCTTCCTGCCCTCAATCTTTCCCAGCATCAGGGTCTTTTCAAATGAGTCAGCTCTTCGCATGAGGTGGGCAAAGTACTGGAGGTGCAGCTTCAGCATCAGTCCTTCCAATGAACACCCAGGAATGATGTCCTTTAGGATGGACTGATGTCCTTTAAGATGGATCCCCTTGCAGTCCAAGGGACTCTCAAGAGTCTTCTTCAACACCACAGTTCAAAAGCATCAATTCTTTGGCGCTCAGCTTTCTTCATAGTCCAGCTCTCACATCCATACATGACTACTGGAAAAACCACAGCCTTGACTAGACGGACGTTTGTTGACAAAGTAATGTCTCTGCTTTTTAACATGCTGTCTAGGTTGGTCATAACTTTCCTTCCAAGGAGTAAGCGTTTTAATTTCATGGCTGCAATCACCGTCTGCAGTGATTTTGGAGTCCTCCAAAATAAAAGTCTGACACTGTATATGTATACACGAAAGCCTGAAAAATGAACTGGGCCAAGATATGAAAAGGAAAATAGTGGCCTCTCTCACAACAGATGCCCCCTCCATTATCTGTATTTTGTGACGATTAGAATAGTTATTGCTTTTGTCATGAGTCATTTTTAATTTTAAATACAGTGACGTGGACTTAGCTTTGTCCAGATGGAGAAAGTTCTTTCTCCTTTTCTTTTCACAAATGAGGTAACCTAAGCTGGCTTCTTAGTGGCTGCCTAGTTACCACGTCAGCCAGGTTCTTGAAAGTTCCCTCCTTTCCTCTAGGGTTAAATAACAGAGACACTGTCCTCAAGCGTTCTGGCGGGGCTCCGCGCGGGAGACCTGCGGCCCCTACACCTGTCCGTGGCCTGGCCGCACACCGGAGGCTCCTGGGGTTCGGGGTGCAGAGGGGACGGTGGCCGGGGTCGCCGGGACCCTCGTCGCTCTCAGGCCTGGCTCCTGATCCCCCCTGGCCAGGTTCCCGAACCCCCACCCCAGGCCCAGACCCCGACCCCGGAAGCGGAGTCAGCGGCATCCCCGGACGGTTGGAGGTGACCGTCAGGGCCGCAGCCCTTGCCCCGCCCTCCACGGACTCCCGGCGCTCTGCGAGCTCCAGGCTGCCGGTCTGGCCCCTCTTTACCTTCAGCGTCCCAGGTCGTCCTTGCCGCAGCAGAAGCGAAGCCGCCATGGCAGTGACTCGGGCGCAGACAGGACGACCCTCCCGACGGGCAGAGGTCGCACCAGACTGACGCGACGCGGTCCCAGCTCTACCGCCGGAGGGCCCGCCCCTTCGTATGAAGGCGCCAATCACAGGCAGGGAAGGGGCGGGGTGCGGCAATGCCTGCTGCGCGCGCATCACCGCAGCCTCCAGGTTCCCGGGAGGAGCCGCCCATCCCTGGCGGAGGGTTTCCGCTGACCGCGGCCGCGCGGCAGGATGGGTGCTGGGACGCTAAAGTGATCTTTGAGGGTGTCATTTCCTGTCCTAGACCAGCGTGGTCACCCTGCAAGGCAGCATCACGTTGGACCGTGGACGCTCTTTGACCTGTGAGCACCGTAGTTCCAGAGCCAAGGGGACGAGAAATGCAAGCATTACTTTACCTGTTTATAGCCTGTGGGGCGGAGAAGGCGATGGCACCCCACTCCAGTACTCTTGCCTGGAAAATCCCATGGACGGAGGAGCCTGGTGGGCTGCAGTCCATGGGGTCGCTAAGAGTCGGACACGACTGAGCGACTTCACTTTCACTTTTCACTTTCATGCATTGGAGAGGAAAATGGCATTCCACTCCAGTGTCCTTGCCTGGAGAATCCTAGGGGCAGCAGAGGCTGGTGAGCTGCGGTCTGTGGGGTCGCGCGGAGTCGGACACGACTGGGGCGACTTAGCAGCAGCAGCAGCCTGCGGGGCAAAGACTCTCCACGTCCAACCCTCCCCTCTTAGGCATAAGCTTGGGTGAAAAGTGAAGGTGAAGTCGCTCAGTCGTGTCCGACTCTTTGCGACCCCGTGGACTAGCCCACCCGGCTCCTCCGTCCATGGGATTCTCCAGGCAAGAATACTGGAGTGAGTTGCCATTTCCTTCTCCAGGAAATCTTCCCGACCCAGGGATCTAACCCAGGTCTCCCGCACTGCAGGCAGACACTTTAACCTCTGGGCCACCAGGGAAGCTCTAAACTTGGGTAGGGGTAGTTACTCATTGACCTCCTTCTCACCCTGTCGGCCGTGCCTTCACGCGTCTCTGCGGCATGCCTGGGCACTGGAAGTATCCTGTTCAAGAGGAGCGGACCCCTACCTCAGCTCCACCAGGAGAATAGGCCCTCCACTTGGTTAAGACTGGAGACTCATTCGGGTGGCAAAATAAATGGGTAAAACAGGTCTAACAGGAATTGGTTAAGGAAAAAAAAAGCAACCACATAGGATTAACAGAAAGTGGTGACTAACAGGTTTCTTGAGCTTGTCAGAGGAGCAGCTAAAGGAGGGACTTCCTTGGCAGTCCAGTGGCTAGGACTGTGCCCTTCCAATGCAGGGGGTGCAGGTTCCATCCTTGGTCAGAGAGCTTAGATCCCACACGTTGGTGTGGTGTGTGCCCCCCCCCCGCCAAAAAAAAGCTAGCTTAAGGAACAGCTTGCTGAAAGTTCTGGTTTTAACCTGCCTTCATTGACCAAGCTCACCTTAATTACTTTTGATTTCTTTTTGTTGTTTTTTGGTCACTAAGTTGTGTCCGACTCTTTGTGACCCCATGGACTGCAGCACTCCAGGCTTCACTGTCCTTCACTGTCTCTGGAAGTTTGCTCAAATGCCTGTCCACTGTCGGTGATACTATCTAACCATCTCATCCTCTGCCACTCGCTTCTCCTTTTGCCCTCAATCTAGTGGCTCAGATGGTAAAAAAATCTGCCTGCAGTGGAGGAGACCTGGGTTCGATTCCTGGGTCCAGAAGATCCCCTGGAGAAGTGAATGGCAACCCACTCAGGTATTCTTGCTTTGAAAATTCCACAGACAGAGGAACCTGGTGGGCTACAGTCCATGGGATTGCCAAGAATTGGACATGATTGAGTGACAAACACTTTCCCAGCGTCAGGGTCTTTTCCAGTGAGTCTGCTCTTTGCATCAGGTGGCCAAAGTATTGACACTTCAACTTCAGCATCAGTCCTTCCAACATTGATTTTTTTTTATGATCGACAGGTTTGATCTCCTTGCTGTCCAAGGACTCTCAAGAGTCTTCTCCAGCACCACAGTTCAAAAGCATCGATTCTTCGGCATTCAGCTTTCTTTATAGACCAACTCTCACATCCATACTTGACTACTAGAAAAACCATAGCTTTGACTAGGTGGACTTTTGTTGGCAAAGTGCTATCTTTGCTTTTTAATATGCTGTCTAGGTTTGTTACAGCTTTCCATCCAAAGAGAAAGCGTCTTTTCGTTTCATTTGACTCTTTAGCCATGCCTATAGAGAACAACGCTGACATATGGTCACTACAGTAAAACAGATTTTAGTTGTTTTCCAGGAAATTGGGGTGAACACCTGTCCAGTTCAAGCTGGCTAAGACTGGTTGGGATCACCAACCCTAAAACTGGGTCTGTGCCAGTTGTCTGACTTTTTGACATCAGTAAGCTGGAAATTCCACCCTTGGATCATACTAAGGGCTTCCATTTTTGACCATGCCTCATGAAAAAGCATGCAAGTCAAAGCCTCAACCGTTCCCTGATTCCAATTTCCTTTCCCCATGCCTGAGATCACCTGCTTCCTTATCTCATTAATAGCTCAAGCCCCTCAACATAGGGCAGGCACATTTAAGATTTGTTCTCTCATCTCCTTACTCGGGTGCCTTGTGAACAAGCTGTTTCTCTGCTGCACACTCTGTTTGTGCTGAGACTGCACGCACAGTCTCAGCGTTTGGCCTCCTGCACATCGCAGATGACCCTGGTTCAATAACACTCAGACCCTTGTCAAAGGGGACTCGAGTCAAGTGGATGCAATGGGACCTGCCACCATCCACACTGGGAGGCAAGGACAAGGACTCAAGCCTTAGGACAATAATAAGGAAGGTGTCCTTGTCACTGCAGAGAAAAGGAAGAAAACGTGGATGGAAGAATCATCCTTTGCTCAAACCTAATTAACTGTTGCCTCCAGGGGAAAGTTCAGTCTTGTCTTTGTGAATTTTGCCTGTTTTATAGGTGATTAAGAATATTGAAGGTGATAAACCACAGGGTCTGAAATTGGAAAGTCCACATCACCCTCATTCTTGGGATCCGGAGACCTTGGTTCTCTCTCACCAGCATTGGGGTAGACTTCTGGCTTGGTTTCCAAGTGGCTTAGTGGTAAGGAATCCACCTGCCAATGCAGGAGACTCAGAAGACCTGGGTTCAGTCCCTGGGTTGGGAAGATCCCCTGGAGGAGGAAATGGCAACCTAGTCCAGTATTCTCGCCTGGGGAATCCCATGAAAGAGGGCCTGGCTGGCTACAGTCCATGGGGTCGCAAAAGAGTTGGACAGGACAGCAGCAGGCATCTTGTTAGAGTCCTAAGACTCAATAACAAAGAAAGCAAAAAGACCTCCTGCAGTTAACGAGGTGGGGTCATCAGCCAGAGTGGCTTGAGGGGGTGGTACTTTGAGGATAACCATGGGAGGGAGTGACCCAGTGATTTGGGAGGTGCATCTTGATGGTTTTTCAAAGAAGGGATATGATTATGGGTGTGGAGGTGACTGTGGCAACTGTGTATAAGATCAGTGCCGACTGGAAAATAAAAATGTACAACGTGAGAGTTGGGAGTTAAACTTTATTTGGGGAAAATGAGTGTAGCCTGGGAGACAGCCTCTCAGATAACTGAGGAAGTACTACGAAGAGGTGGGGGGAGGTGAGTGCTATATATGATTTTAGTGAAGGGAGTTCAAGTACACATTCCAGCAGAGACTCACTGCTATGGGCAGATGTCATCGTTAATGATTCTAGCACTTTTCTAGGTACAAGGAGATGGAAGAATTGGGCTCATAAATTCTCCTCCTGAAAATATCTACCTACCCGAAGGCCTGTTCTGCCAGTTTTTCCTGAAGCACAGAGTGCCTTGTTCCTGATCTGCACCCTGAACTACTTTCAAGGGGTATTGTGGCCCGTGACTTCATCCGTGTAGAGGCAGATGTCAAGTGACGGTTTGTAGTGGGCACCAGTGCCTAAGCCTGGGGGCAGCAGGGCCTCGCTGGAAGTTGCTGCAGTCAGGTGAGGAGGCTGCTACATTTGGCCAAAAGGAACAGAAACCACAAGATCGCGTGCAAGAGGCCAATAGAAAAATCAAGCGGAAGCCAGAGAAAGGACCAGTGGTTTCACAGGGATTTGTGAAGACGGGATTATATCCTATTTAATGGTCAGCTGGAAACCTGTAGACTAGATTTTGCTGACAGTGGGGACTGTTGCTCAATTGTTAATTCTCTGGCCAGAGTCTTTCTGCAGGCACCAGTCACCTCTGCCTGAAACTCTAGCAAGTGGTGACCTAGCATTTTTTAGGCAAAACCTCAAAAATTGTGTTTGTCAATATTCCTTAATTAATCACATACATTTATTTCTAGACTACCAGAAATCCCACCCATCCATCTTAAAAACCATCATCAACATGCCCACCCCACCCCCTAGTCACTGGTCACTTCCTCCCATGGTTACCCTCAATATACCTCCACTTTGGCTGATGACCCCAACTCATCGACGGCAGTTTTGTTTTAAAACTTATTAAGATAAACTAAATAACTGGAACATCACTTTGACCAGTGATGGGTCCTGAACTGAAAAAGGTGTTAGGGCCAAAGAGGAAAATAAAAACACTCATCTATCACACCTTCTACATGCATGACCTCACTCTGCATTCTGAGTTAGACATACCTGCTTGGTAAGCCCCAAAGGAAATGTAATTTTTTTAATTGAAGTATAGTTGATTTACAATGGTGTTAATTCCCATTATACAGCAAAGTGATTCAGATATATATATATTCTTTTAAAAATATTCTTTTCCATTATGGCAAAGGAAATATATTATGCGTTATCCTATGTAAAGAAATACAATTTAATTATGTGTCTTAGATGAAGGTTATTTTGAAAAAGCTTTCAGTAGCTGTGTAGTTTTTCTTATTTATTT
>SJYV01022528.1:0-14826 GCA_006410875.1 Neotragus pygmaeus
AGAAAGATGGTAATGATAACCCTGTATGCGAGACAGCAAAAGAGACACAGATGTATAGAAGAGTCTTTTAGACTCTGTGGGAGAGGGAGAGGGTGGGATGATTTGGGGGAATGGCATTGAAACATGTATAATATATGAAACGAATTGCCAGTCCCAGTTGGATGTATGATACAGGATACTTGGGGCTGGTGCACTGAGACGACCCAGAGGGATGGTATGGGGAGGGAGGAGGGAAGGGGGTTCAGGATGGGGAACACGTGTATACCTGTGGCAGATGTATGGCAAAACCAATACAATATTGTAAAGTAATTAACCTCCAATTAAATAAATTTGAATTAAAAAAAATAAAAGGATTATAAAAAAAGTAAACATATTTCAGGTGTTTACAAAAATACAGACAATGAGTGAAGCAAAAAAAGAAAAAGGAAAAGCTATTAGTCACAGAACAGAATAAATGAAGTTCAGAGGAATATTCTACCCAGGCTCAAATCTTCCTAACACACCTTGAGGCAAGCCCTAAATAAAAAAGAAATGAAAACGCATTTCCTCTGTAAAACAGAGGATATTCTTTCTGTGAATTTCTTTATGCACAAACTTGCGGGGGCAGGGGGCAGGTATGCCGTTTACAGAGTGGGGAAATGAATCCACAAACTGATCCACTGGGGCCAGAATCTTAACAGTTATACTTGTACATTGGCAAGATTCTTGATTATAGCTGATGCATTTCTCCACTTTGAGAGACAGCAGTGTTCCTAGTTGGCAGGTCACAAACTGTTCTAGCTCCCTGAATAGTGTTATGTGAATTCTCAGTAAGTCACTGCCCCTGGTCCAAATTCCTCTGACCTGAGACTTGGGAGCACCTACCTAAATACCAGGAGTCCACTGGAATCCTCCAGCCTTCCCCCCATGCCAGAGAGATGCGGTGGATCAATGACACATTCTGGTTAAGACCAAATGTACCCAGATCACCATCACATCCTAGCAGCTAGAGATTCTTATATTTCCCAAAATCTACATTCAAACAAAAACCTTTGAGAATTCCCAGCTTGTCACCTCATTCTAGCCATGAGACTTTTATACATATAACAATGTTTCCCATCAGTTATCTCAAATCCTTTAAGGAATGAAATGGAGAAAAGAGGGAGGGTAGAAGGATGAAGAGGGAGAATTTTGATTCAGCCTAAAACATACATTGGGCTTCGCTGATGGCTCAGTGGTAAAGAATCCGTCTGCCAATGCAAGAGTTGTGGACTTGATCCCTAGGATGGGAAGATTCCCTGGAGAAGGAAATGGCAACCCACTCCAGTATTCTCACCTAGGAAATCCCATGGACAGAGCAACCTGGCAGACTAAAGTCCATGGGGTCACAAAGAATCAGACACAACTTAGTGACAATAATGACAACAAAACATCCACTGCTACACTTTCAGCTTTAAAATATACATAGTATATATTTGTATCAAATAATATACATAGTATACATATTTGATACATATATGTATTAAATAATGGACTTCCCCAGTTGCTCAGAAGTCAAGAATTCACCTGCAATGCAGAAGACGCAGGAGTCTCCGGTTCAATCCTGGGTCGGGAAGATCCCCTGGAGGAGAGCATGTCCACCCACTCTGATATTCTTGCCTGGAGACTCTCATGGACAGAGGAGCCTGGCAGGCTTCAGTCCATAGGGTCGCAAAGAGTCAGACACAACGGAAGCAAGCAACTAAGCATACACGCACGTGTTAAACCACAAGCAAAACCTGACATTCTTTCTCTGGTAAACCTCACCCTAGCACCAAAGAAAACAGGTGGGGATGGGAGTAGCCTTAATCCAGTGTTAGTGAAAGCTCAGCCTGTCTGTACACCGGTGCCAAATCGGGGTGAAGCAGAAAAGGATAGCTTTATTTGTTTTGCCATGTAAAGGGAGACACAATGACAGCTTCTGCCTCAAAAAACTATGTCTCTCAACTCCAGTGAACTTGATGAAAGTTTTTATAACAGTGGGTTGAAGTTGAAACCTCTGGCAAGATTGGGGTGTGAGCAAGGCTTGCACTCCCTTAGTCTCATCTCAGGTCCCCTAACCTTGATGAACTTCTCTGGTCCCTTTAATCTTGCCTCAAGTGATTTCTTGGCCCCTCTTCCATTGATAAGCAACTGTTCCAATCACCCTTTGGAACTCATGGAAGGTTATAACGGCTGGAGTCTTGCCTACAAGAAATGGAAGGCAGAAAGTCTTCCATGCTGACTCGGTTTCACTTGCACAAGCTACATATGGTTAGAACTCATCCACACACCTCAGAAGGAAACATCAATTCTTCCAATCAAATAACTGCTTCGACAACAAGAATTCACTTGTATCTTGAATTTTCTGCATCTCAGACATTAAATTCCACCTTTAGTGTCACAATTGGGACATTCAATTTACTTTTGCCTTTTAAATAATGATGTTGATCAATAACAGAACTTGTTCTTTTTAATAATTTGCAGCAGAAAGTTTCAGTTATAAGTTCCTGGGGGAATAGTTTGAAAAAATGTTTAAAATACAGGTTTATATTTGGAAATGGAAATATCGGTTACTGTTTCTATAAAACAAACTTTCTTGTAAATGCTTATGAAGGCTTGAGTTTTTAAATGCTGCAAGACATCTATCTAAAGCAAAAGTGTTATCTTCTCCCTGTAAGTATCCTGTGTTTCTTTTAAATTTGGTATATACTGGGGGCCACAGGGAAGGGAGGATGCTTGGACCATAATGAAATCTCTTATTTTCAGCTTCAGATTGCATGAGACCTTAATTAAATTTCTAACTCTTTTCTAAATAACACATTTACACTTATAATAAAACTCATCTATAGAAATGCTTTAGGGTGAGTATCTGATACCCTTTAGAGGCTTTCCAATTATAGAAGACTAAACAATATTTACTGCTTTTTTCTTAATTTCAAAATAATATGCCTAACATTATCTCAATAAAAATAGTAGAGAAAAAGTTAGAGCTCAATCTCATTTACCAAGTGTCAACTGAATCCAGCAATATAACAAAACTCTAATACACTACCAAATGGGATTCAAACCAGAAATAAAGGCAATATAAACATGAAGCTTAAAAGCTTCCAAACAACAAATAAATTAATAAATGGAAAGTAAAAATTTCCCAGAATTGGGAAGGGGATTAAGGTAGAATTAGATGCCAGGGTGTCTGCTGGCTATAATTCTGTCAAAATGCCTGCATCAAAAACACCTGAAGTGAAATGCTCTGTATAGACAGCTGATAAAGGGAAATTACTAAAATATTCCTATCATTCATACTATTTGCCTCTTCAATAAAAATTACTTACTCTTAACCTATTTCTACCAAAATTTTTACTTTGCATGGTTCTTAAGAGTACATTTGTATAGAGTTTTATTCCAATCATCTTGTGAGCATCTCTGCATGCTCAGTCATGTCTTATTTTCTGTAACCCTTTGGACTGTAGCTCACCAGGTTCCTCTGTCCGTGGGACTTTTCAGGCAAGAATACTGGAGTGGGTTGCCATTTCCTCCTCTAGGAGATCTTCCCCACCCAGGGATCTAACCTGCATCTCTTACACTGCAGGATTCTTTACCTGCTGAGTCATGAGGGAAGCCCACTTTATTCCAATGGTTCATTTTATTCTTAAATACATTGTGTTAACCATCAAAAATCAGCAATCACCAGTAGACAATTAAATAGTTGTAGCTCTCTTTCAAACTTTTTGAGGCAAGCAAGCTATGATTCCCATAACAGTTTTTCAAGAATCCTCGGTTTGACATGATCCAACCTTGATCTATCCAAATATCAGCTTAAAAACATCAGGAATATGCCAACCTAGAATCTCCCCTGAACATTTTGATATAATTTCAGCAAGACTGAGTCATATAACATGACAATATGTAATTTACTTCAATATTGACTACAGAATAGAGATTTCTTTTCTTAATTTCTTTTCATTCTCAACCTCTGTGGCTGAAATACAGATTCTTCACAAACTCTTTTTTATTGTGGAAGCAGAAACACTGTAGGCTCCAACATCTGTGAGAAGACAGGCACGGAAGCACTTGGGAGGCATACTGTGTGTGCATGCATGCATGCCTGCATGCTCAGCCAGTCAGTCATGTTCGACTTTTTGAGACTGTATCCCACCATGATCCTCTGTCCATGGAAATCTCCAGGCAAGAATACTGGAGTGGGTTGCCATGCCCTCCTTCAGGGGATCTTCCCGACTCTGGAATGGAACCCACATCTCCTGCGTCTCTAGCATTGGCAGGCAAATTCATTACCACTGAGCCACTTCCACTGACTTGCTATTTGTTGCTCCAGACATTCGTCAACCAGGATTTTCCTACCTATAAAAATGCGGCTACACCATGGGATGTTGCTGACCAGAGAACCACAGAGTTGAACGGGAATACCACTGTTGTCTGACCCTCTGCCCATAGGCAGCTGAACATCTGCAAGGTATAGAGTAAGGCCCAGGAACACTAGAGTTTCAAGAGAGAGTCAGCTCCCAGCTCCACTGTTTCCAATTGTGTGATCTGGGCAAATCATTTTAAATTTCTCACGTTTTCTTTTTTAAGTTGTAAAATAAGAGTTCAAACAAAAACAATTTCTGAGGTATCTTTATTTCTGTGATTTTCATACACTCAGAGCAGATGGTTCTTAACTATTTTCCAGTAAGAATGTACCAGGGAAGATTCTTATGTCACCTTTATCTTTTTAACAAGCTCATTGCATGTCTTACGTAAAAAACTGATTTCATTGTTATGATTTTCCCTTTCCTACTGATTGGTAAGTGGTATATTCTGGCATATGAAATGGCACCATTGCTACAATTAACCCATGTGTACTCTTTGCTTTGAGTTCTCCTCTTTCTTAGTAGTGGTGGTGGTGGTTTAGTCGCTAAGTCGTGTCCAACTCTTGCGACCCACAGACTGTAGCCTGCCAGGCTCCTCTATCCATGGGATTCTCTAGGCAAGAACACTGGAGTGGGTTGCCATTTCCTTCTCCAGGGGATCTTCCCGACCCAGGAATTGAACCCAGGTTTCCTGAATTGCAGGCAGATTCTTTACCAACTGAGCTATGAAGGAAGCCCTTTCTTAGTAGTAGGAATACTCAATTTGCTGTTTACAAAAAAAATGACAAGCCAGGCAAAAGGAGAGGAAAGAACACTGACCTCCCAATCCCACTATTAACTTCTTACTAGACAAGACAGGCTTCAGTTACCTCAACTATAATAAAAAGTTTCATAGTAATCTTACCTATCTCATAAGAATACTGACAGAATCATATGAGTTAATACATGGGTGAAGATTAAAGTTTCTGTAAATATAAATTTTGATATTATTATAATGATTGATGCTTTCTAAGATAGTAAATGTAACAAACTATATACCTGGCATGTATTCTACCATCTTCCAGTCTATGACTATCTTTCTAAATATAGCACCAGACACGCAGGTCTGTCTGTTGGATAGGCTCTCTGCCTTTAGAGCCCATAACAAGTGCAGCACAAACATTTTATATCATTGAACCATGAAGGGCAGAGAGTATTTCTCCAAAGTATTTTTCTGGGAATATCTGTGAAGGATCATCTTCCAAGTGAATGGCTGTGCCCTTGTACTTCCAGCACAAATGGAACTGTGTTTTATATACTGGCCCTAGAGAAGATGTGATTTCAAGAAGGAGAATGACTTATTGCTTTTGTATGGCAGGGGGAACAATAATTCTTGTTTAACCCAATGATCTGTGCATAATTTTCCCCCTGGCAACAATCTGAAGACAAGAAAGATATAAGTAGTTTAGTTTCCAGTTTTATTTCACTTAAGAAATGCATGTGTAGATCAGAAGATTGCCATGATTTGTACAGTCTTCTTGTTCACAACTGGATGGGTCCTTAATTTGTAAAACAATGGAAACATCCACGGTAACAAGTCGTAAACATCGGGATCAAATCTTAAAACAACTGGCATTTTGGATCTACAGCAAAATGAATTTGCCTTCAGTCTTAAGAAGACAATAATTCCCGTCACCCTGTCTCACAGGTTAAGAGAATAGGAACTGCCAACCCTCCATCATGTTTCATGATTACCCAACGTATGAGGGTATCGCATCAAACCACTAAATTGAGACTTTAAAATACATTTAGTCAAACTTGAAAAGCAGCAATGGACACTTAAAGGTTCCTCAAGGGTTGTGATTCTCTGACTTCATGATGGGAGAGAATAATTCAAGGCTTATTTTGAAGCCTCATCCTGTATTTGAAAGTAGAAATGTGTACAAAATACCTAAAAGAAACTTCAATTATATTAAACAAACAAACAAAAAACCAAAAAAACCACTGGGAAATTGTGACAAAATTGAGTTGGTATGAAAGGATTTGTAAAATTACTCAGAAACACTTTTTTTTGTAAGAGACAGAAAAAAAAAAAAAAAAACCAGATATGGATATGTTTTTGGAAATGAAATTAACCAAATCACCAAGCACTGAAGATGGAGTTAAGACTTCTCAGATGCTATGGGGTATACAATTACAGAATGTTATTAAACCCTGGATGGCACCTTTTAAGAAAAGGTATTGATTTCCCAGTCACTCAGTATATGCTACAGACGAGTAAGTCTTCCAAAACACCAAACACATTTTTCAGACAGACAAAGCATGTTTTGGCCTTTTGATGGTGTCAATTAATTCTACTGAGGAATCATTTTAAATTCTCTCCGGTGAGAGAGTTTCATTATTGCATTTTAGTTCATTTAAACCCCTTTTCGAGAACTGTGTCTAATAGACCTTCAGAGCATCTCTGGGCAGCTCTAACTTATATAACCTCATTTTTCAAAATTGTTCATTACTTTCCCCCGCTCTTAACATGCTCTCACTTCTACCTGGGGCCTCCCAGGGGGTACTTTGCTGCCTGCTTTTGTAATACAGCAGTGCTTACCTTTGAGATTTTTTCTCATTTCTAAACGGAGTATGCAGAATATGAAGGGGGTGGGGGCAAAGCTCCTTAACACTGTTGATTGGCAATGGAATCAGAATCTGCCAGGGAAAATAGCCTGTAATCATATCTAGCCAGGATATTATCCAGGGTGCATGTGGGAGAAATAAAAGGAAATAATGGAAAATGACAAAAAGAAATGGCTTCATTTCCACCTCCAATACAGAAAAGAAGAAAAAGAAAAAAACAAACAGCCAGGTATATTTTAAAAATCAAAATACACTGTTAAAAACCATGAAGTATGCTACAAAGTCATTTTCTATTTGAAATTTTCCAACAAGGAATACCACGTAGCCTCTTTAAACAGAATATTTCATAATTTTGCTAAACATAGAAAAAAAACCCTCTAAAGTAGGCTGCAGGGTAATTTACTCTGGAACACCTCACTTCTCTGCTCACTGAAACTGAACACTACTGTATTTGCAAATTCTGGCTTGAAGTACAACTTTTTTAAAGCATGAGAACTGATCATCAGCTCCTTTTCATCCTTGGGGTGGGGGAGACATACATTAAAACCCATAACTTTAAAATGTTTTGTTATTTGTCAGTGAAAACATAAAAATGAGATAAAAGGAAAATATTATC
The DNA here is from genome assembly GCA_006410875.1 of Neotragus pygmaeus. Classification (NCBI taxonomy): domain Eukaryota; kingdom Metazoa; phylum Chordata; class Mammalia; order Artiodactyla; family Bovidae; genus Neotragus; species Neotragus pygmaeus. The sequence continues at coordinate 7,591 of SJYV01022528.1, forward strand.
TACTTCAGAGTTGAATGTATTCAAGTAACCATTAAAATAATAATAATAATTCCTATAACTCTTAGCTTGTTAGTTTTCTATATTTCTTACAGACATAAAGCTCAAACTTTGTTTCAGGTATTCATGAAAAGCTAAAATGCCACAAGGCAATGTAATTTAGAATGTTTCACTCAATAACACACTCTCCTCCAAATGTATTAAGCATGCAGAATCTCAAATTTATTAAACATCCCTACACATGCATCAGATATAGCACAATCTGTGTGTTTATGAGTCTCTGAAGTGAAGATGACACAATAAGAAAATAATGGCCACCCACCAAGAATCTGCACATGCTATGTGGACATGCACACAAGTCAGGTGATCCTGGACACATTATTAAAATCTCTCACAGTCAGTTTTCCCATCCATAAAAAGTGGAAGTGAAAGTCGCATCCAACTCTTTGCAACCCCATGGACTATAGTCCATGGAATTTTCCAGGCCAGAGTACTGGAGTGGGTAGCCTTTCCCTTCTTCAGGGGATCTTCCCAACCCAGGGATCAAACCCAGGTCTCCCACACTGCAGGTGGATTCTTTATCACAAGGGAAAGCCCAAGAATACTGGAGTGGGTAGCCTACCCCTTCTCTAGCAGATCTTCCTGATTTAGGAATCGAACAGGGGTCTCCTGCATTGCAGGCAGATTCTTTGCCAACTGAGCTATCAGGGAAGCCGTCCATAAAATGACAGTAATAATAATTACTCAAAGGTCTGCGGCAGATTAAATGAGATAGTGAATACAAACCATGTATCACAGAGTAGGCACTTAATAAATAGTTTCTGTTATTGTCTTCTTTAAGAAAACCAAACACTGAGAGACAATGCATGCTCTTTTAAGGACTATAATTTGCCTTAAGTTCTTTAGCAAAGATACTGTGAAACTTTGTGTGCATGTAGAGCAGACTAGGTTTAAAATGCTATGAAAGAGTTGCCCTTTCAAGAATTTACGCTTCAGGAATAATCAGAAAACCATACTCAAATGTGGTTACCAAAAGTGCTCCAGAGATCTCTGTTGTTGTTTAGTTGCTAAGTTATTTCTGACTCTTTTGTGAGCCCATGGACTGTAGCCTGCCAAGCTCCTCTGTCCTTGACATTTCCCCAGCAAGTATACTGGAGTGGGTGGCCATTTCCTTCTCCAGGGGATCTTCCTGATTGATTCAGGGATCAAACCCATGTCGACTGCATTGGCTGGCAGATTCCTCACCACTGAGCCGTCAGGGAAGCCCCTCCAGAGATCTTCATCTACCATCAATAGTACGGGTGGGACGAATTGAGGGAATAGCGTTGAAACATGTATAGTACCGTATGTGAAACAGATCACCAGTCCAGGTTTGATGCTTGAGGCAAGGAGCTCAGGGCCAGTGCCCTACGATGACCCTGAGGGATGGGCTGGGGAGGGAGGCTGGAGGGAGGGTCAGGATGGGGGATACATGTACACTCATGGCTGACTCATGTGAATGTATGGCAAAAACCACTAAAATATTGTAATTAGCCTCCAATTAAAATAAATAAATTACTTTACAAAACAACAAAAAAAATAGTGCAGGGCTTTTACCAGCGTTAGAAATGGGCTTTCACTGGTGAAATTAGTAGCTTGTTAATCAGCACAATGGATATTAGATATGGACTCCAATTATGAAACTAGTAGTATTCAAGATATGTATATTGGTAATAATATTCTAGAGACCCTTCAACACTTGTATTAATAAGATGTAAAAATCTAGCAAATTCCAAAGGTGATGTATCCTTAGGAACAGACTCTGAGGCTGTCCAATCCTGCCACTTGGTCAAAGGATCTGGCTGCCTGATACCCACCACAAGAGCTACCAGATTCTGCTTCTGACACAGCGCCAGTGGTATTTAGATCACCTAAAACAAAGAGAGCTTGGATTTCATGAAACTTACTAAACAGGGTATAGGACCTATTTGACCCAACTTGCCAATACATTTTGTTAGATAAATATCTTTTTATGTAGCAGATTTTGGTCTGAGACCTGCTTTCATTAAAAACAAGTAGCAAAGTTGTAGGAAAGCAGTCATCTCCTATCAACTGCAAGCTTTCGGGCAGCTATTATGATGTATTTAAAAGCTATTACAAATAAACTAGTAATTGTGTGTGATCAAATGGGCTTAGGTCAGTTTGCTTTATGATAATCTTTCTTCTAGTTACAGAAACATGTTCACTTAGACCAATGGCTAATTAATTCTTGTGAAATACATGCACACACAGAATAAATCAAAGAAGAGGAAATAAGTGAAATCAGAAATCAAAGGAATGCAATTTTAAAAAATTATAATATTGAAGCTGGTGAAGTTTCAGTGGGTTGATATACTGCTATTGGCATTATATATTAATACAATTTTCTGGGGGGAAAGTGGGTGAAATTTATCAAGAATATTTTTTAAAAATGTTCTACAAACGAGCACATGAAAAGATCTTCAACATCAGCCATCAGGACAAGGCAAATCAAAACCACAATGAAACACTAATTCATACCCAGTAAAATGACTGAAATCAAAATGACAGGTGCTAGAAAACTGGTCAACCACATAAAAAAGAATGAAACTAGAACACTTTCTAATATCTTACACAAAAATAAACTCAAAATGGATTAAAGACCTAAATGTAAGATCAGAAACTATAAAACTCTTAGAGGAAAACATAGGCAGAACACTCTGACATAAATCACAGCAAGATCCTCTGTGACCCACCTCCCAGGGTAATGGAAATAAAAACAAAAACAAACAAATGGGATCTAATTAAACTCAAAAGCTTTTGCAAAATGAAGGAAACTATAAGCAAGTTAAAAAGACAACCTTCAGAATGGGAGAAAATAATAGCACACGAAAAAACTGACAAAGAGTCAATCTCCAAAATATACGAGCAGCTCATGCAGCTCAATGCCAGAAAAATGAACAACCCAATCAAAAATTGGGCAAAAGAACCAAACAGACATTTCTCCAAAGAAGACATACAGATGGCTAATAAACACATGAAAAGATGCTCAACATCACTCATTATTAGAGAAATGCAAATTAAAAAAAAATAATGAGTTCCATCTCATGATGTTCAGAATGGCCACCATCAAAAAGTCTACAAACAATAAATGCCAGAGAGGGTGTGGAGAAAAGGGAACCTGCTTACACAGTTGGTGGGAATGCAAACTGGTACAGCCACTATGGAGAACACTGTGGAAATTCCTTTAAAAACTGGGACTAGAACTGCCATACAACCCAGAAATCCCACTCCTGGGCATACACACCAAGAAACCAGAATTGAAAGAGACATAGGTACCCCCACTGTTCATTGCAGCACTGTTTACAGGAGCTGGGGCATGGAAGCAACCTAGATGTCCACTGGCAGATGAATGGATAAGGAAGGTGTGGTACATACACACAATGGAATATCACTCAGCTGTTAAAAGGGACACATTTGAGTCAGTTCTAATGAGATGGATGAAACTGGAGCCTATTATACAATGATTGAAGTGAGTCAGAAAGAGAAACACAAATATTGTATATTAATGTATATATATGGAATTTAGAAAGATGGTAACAATGATCCTATATGCAAGGCAGCAAGAGACACAGACATAAAGAACAGACTTTTGGACTCTGTGGGAGAAGATGAGGGTGGGATGATTTCAGAGATTAGCACTGAAACATGTATATTCAGTTCAGCTCAGTCACTCAGTTGTGTCTGACTCTTTGCGACCTCAAGAATCGCAGCACGCCAGGCCTCCCTGTCCATCACCATCTCCTGGAGTTCACTTAGACTCATGTCCATCGAGTCAGTGATGCCATCTCATCCTCTGTCGTCCCCTTCTCCTCCTGACCCCAATCCCTCCCAGCATCAGAGTCTTTTCCAATGAGTCAACTCTTCGCATGAGGTGGCCAAAGTACTGGAGTTTCAGCTTTAGCATCATTCCTTCCAAAGAACACCCAGGGCTGATCTCCTTCAGAATGGACTGGTTGGATCTCCTTGCAGTCCAAGGGACTCTCAAGAGTCTTCTCCAACACCACAGTTCAAAAGCATCAACTCTTCGGCACACAGCTTTCTTCACAGTCCAACTCACATCCATACATGACCACAGGAAAAACCATAGCCTTGACTAGACGGACCTTTGTTGCTAAAGTAATGTCTCTGCTTTTCAATATGCTATCTAGGTTGGTCATAACTTTTCTTCCAAGGAGTAAGCGTCTTTTAATTTCCTGGCTGCAGTCACCATCTGCAGTGATTTTGGAGCCCAAAAAAATAAAGTCTGACACTGTTTCCNATGAGGTGGCCAAAGTACTGGAGTTTCAGCTTTAGCATCATTCCTTCCAAAGAACACTCAGGGCTGATCTACTATAGAATGGACTGGTTGGATTTCCTGGCAGTCCAAGGGACTCTCGAGAGTCTTCTCTAACACCACAGTATCAAATATTAGATTAATACATTTAAGAAAATGGTTACCCAAGAAGATGTACATGGCTCAGATGGCAAAGAATGTGCCCACAATGCGGGAGATCTGGGTTCAATCCCTGGGTTGGGAAGACACCCTGGAGAAGGGGATGGCAACTCATACCAATATTCTTGCCCAGAGAATTCCATGGGCAGAGGAGCCTGGTGGTATATAGTCCATGGGGTTGCAAAGAGTCGCATACAGTTGAATGACTAACACACGCACACACAAATGACTAAAAATATATTGCAATAACCCAAGAGATTCTTACCGAACACAGGGTATTAATTAATTTGGGAAGCATGTTTTCATAGTTGCAGCAATTGGTAAGCATTAATATTTGTCACACTTTCAAACACTATATACTTCACTCAGTTACATGTAAGCATCCTTCGGAGTAGAAAATGAAGAAACAGAATTGAACTCAAGAATTTGGACAAAGCATACGTTCTAGACCAAAAGAACATAATGCCTTGTTTCCTACTCAAATGATTGTTTCTGTTACCATCTCTCCTCAGGTGACTGCTTCTTCCAATTTTATTGCCTTAAGTACTAACACAAACTCTTGCTGCATATAATGGCCAAACCAAACCACTTAAATTGACCCAGCATGATCTTTACAATGTTTATAAAAAGAATAAAGAAAACCTATTAGAGCATTATTCTGTCTTTAGGAGGGAAACTTAACTGTATTTCCAGTTAGAATGCATTGAAATGAAAAGGTAACCGTGAAATATCTTTCCCCCTGAATCCTTCAGAATTTTTGAGAAGTCTGCATCACCCTCTGGTGTTAGTATGGTTAAACTGCATCCAGGATTGAGTAAACACCACTTTCCCTCTTACCAAAAAATGAACAAATCACTTGTTTCCAAATCCCTTCTGTTTACCAGTACAATTATACTTTCATTGATGAAAAAGTATTTTTAAGTAGTAAAAAGGTATTGAGATTTATTTTTATGAACTGTTTACTGTCTCATCTTCTAGAACATAAGTTCTATGCAGGCAAAGGCTTCTGTCTTGCTCAGCGTGTTCCTAGCATCTGATCTAGAATGATGTGTATTGTAGGTAAATTTATCTTTTACTAACACCTTAAAAATTTTTATATAAAAAAACCTTATATATTTTTAAGGACACTTTTTTCCTTCACTGATATATCATTTATGAAGAAAAAGGCACTTAAAAAATTAAGTTTGTAGTTAAATGTGATGCTGGAATACAGTCAGGAATTTTTTTTAATCCCATGTAATTACTGCATTTTTAATGTAACCTTGCTTTTCATCACATAGTGTTTTTGAGAAGTCATATGTGAATCAATTTTTACATAACTACCTCTACTACTTTGCAACCTTAATTTTTGCAATTATCTATATTTTCTGTATAATTCATCTCTATTATCTTCTAATGTTTTATCTTTACAGTTTTCTAACTTCTCTTTCAGTTGGTAGTAGTGGTTTAGTTGCTAAGTCATGTCCGACTCTTGCGATCATGAACTGTAGCCTGCCAGGCTCCTTTGTCCATGGGATTCTCCAGGCAAGAATACTAGAGTGGGCTGTCATTTCCATTTCCAGGGGATCTTTGATACCCAGGAACCGAACCTGGGTCGCTTGCATTGCAGGCAGATTCTTTACCAACTGAGTTAGGAGAGAAGCCCTTCTAAGCACTTAAGCAATCTTAACAATTAAATATATAAGGAAAATGTTTATTTATATTTTTCAGAGTAAATTTTAATCATTCCAAGTTCAAGTTTTCACATACGAATTCTTTCAAAAACACACTCTTTCTTTTAAAATATTTTTCTTAATTGAAAGACAATGACACAGATACTTGGATGTCACTTTAGAAGATAAAAACAAAACGTATATGCTAATAAAGTCTGTCTTGGCAATGAAGTGTGATACTAACCAGACCCTGAATCTAATCATGATGTAGTAAGCTAATTCCCTAAAAAAAAAAAAAAAAAAAAAAAAAAAACAGTTTAAAAAAAAAAACAGACATATAGAGGCTAAACAATATCCTTGTAAATAACCAAGAGATTGCTGATGAAATCAAAGAGGAAATAAAGAAGTACTAAGAAACAAATGACAACAAAAACACAATGATCCAAAACCTATGGGCTGCAGAAAAAACAGTTTTAAGAGGGAATTTTATAGAATACAACCCTACCTCAATAAAAATATCAAATAAACATCCTCGCCTTACACCTAAAGCAATTAGAAAAGGAAGAACCCCCTCAAAAAACAGTTAGTAGAAGGAAAGAAATCATAAAGATCATGGTAGAAATAAATGGAAAAGAAATGAAGAAAATAACAGCAAAGATCAATAAAACTGAAAGTTGTTTTTTGAGAAGATAAACAAAATAAATAAACCATCAGCTAGACTCCTTAAGAAAAAAAGGAATGACTCAAATCAGTAAACTCAGAAATATGAAAAAGATTACAACTGACACTGCAAAATACAAAGAATCCTAAGAGACTACTTTGAGCAATTACATGCCAATATGGACAACTTGGAAGAAATGTATAAATTCTTAGAAAAGTACAACCCTCTAGGACTGAACCAGAAAGAGAAAATACGAACAGATCAGTCACAAACACTGAAATCAAAACTATGATCAGGACTTTTCTGGTGGTCCAGGGGTTAAGACTCGCACTCCCAGTGCAGGTAGCCAGGGGTTCGATCTCTTATCAAGAACTAGATCCCTCATGCTGCAACCAAGACCCAATTGAGACAAATGAATAATTAAAAAAAAAAAA
>SJYV01022528.1:15559-26868 GCA_006410875.1 Neotragus pygmaeus
TGAGCCACAGTCAGCTCCCAGTCTTGTTTTTGCTGACTATATAGAGCTTCTCCATCTTTGGCTGCAAAGAATATAATCAATCTGATTTCGGTGTTGACCATCTGGTGATGTTCATGTGTAGAGTCTTCTCTTGTGTTGTTGGAAGAGGGTGTTTGCTATGACCAGTGCATTTTCTTGGCAAAATTCTATTAGCCTTTGACCTGCTTCATTCTGTATTCCAAGGCTAAATTTGCCTGTTACTCCAGGTGTTTCTTGACTTCCTACTTTTGCACTCCAGTCCCCTATAATGAAAAGGACATCTTTTTTGGGTGTTAGTTCTAAAAGGTCTTCATAGAACCGTTCAACTTCAGCTTCTTCAGTGTTACTGGTTGGGGCATAGACTTGGATAACTGTGATATTGATTGGTTTGCCTTGAAGATGAACAGAGATCATTTTGTCGTTTTTAAGATTGCATCCAAGTACTGCATTTTGGACTCTTGTCGACCATGATGGCCACTCCATTTCTTATAAAGGATTCCTGCCCACAGTAGATATAACCATATATAAATTAAAATAGATGCCCAGTGCAAGTTCAATGCATGAACCAGGGCACTCAAAGTTGTTGCTCTGGGACAACCCAGAGGGATGGGGTGGGAGGGAGGTGGAAGCAGGGTTCAGGTTCACAGTGCACCTGTGCCTATTTCATGTCAATATATGGCAAAAACCATCAAAACATGTAAAGTAATTATCCTCCAATTAAATTAATTTTTTTAAGTATTCCCAAGGATCTGGAGAAATTGGAATACTCATACATTGCTGGTGGAAATGTAAAATAGTGCTGCCAGTTTGGCAAAGTGTCTGGTAATTCCTCAGAAGGTTAAACATTAGGGTTACCATATGGCCCAGCAATTCTCTCCCTAGATTTGTCTTCAAGAAAAATGAAAACATATGTTCAGACAAAAACTTGTATGTGAGTGTTCACAGCAGCATTATTCATAACAGTCAAGAAGTGGAAACAACTCAAACGTTCATCAGCTGATGAATGGACAAATAAAATGTGGTATGTTCATACAATGGAGCGTTATTTAGGCACAAAAAGAAATACTAATAGTACAGATCAATGCTACAACATGGATGAATCTTGAAAGCATTATGCTAAGTGAATGAAGCCAGCCAAAAAGGACCACACATTGCGTGGTTCAATTTACATAAATTGCCCCAAATTGGCAAACCCATAGAAACAGAAAGTAGACCGTCAGTAGCCTAAGACTAAAAGAGCTGGGAGCAAATGGAAAGTGACTATTAATGGACATGGGGTAGCTTTTGGGGTGATTAAGGCATCCTAAATTTGAATGTCGTGATAGTCACAGATCTCTGCAAATATACTAAAAGCCATTGAACTGCACACTTTAAATGGGTGAATTGTGTGGTATATGAATTACATCTCAACAAGGTTTTTATTAAAAATTAATGTTCAAAAGAAACAAAGGCAAAAAACAAATGTGACCTATTTAAAACTTAAAAGTTTTTGTACAGCAAAGAAAATCATCAACAAAATAAGAAAGAAAAACTCCTGAATGGAAGGAAATATTTGTGAATGATATGACTGATAACAGGTTAATATCCAAATATACAAACAGCTCACACAACTCCACATCAAAAAAAACCAAATAACCTGATTTATTAATAAAAATGGGTAGAAGACCTGAAAAGAAAATTTTCCAAAGAAGACATACAAATGGCCTACAGGTGCATGAAAAAATGGTCAACATCAGTAATCATCAGAGAAATGCAAGATACTACCTCACATCTGTCGGAATGGTCATCACTAGAAAGACCACAAATAACAAATGTTGGTGGGGATGTAGAGAAAAGGAAAATCCAGTACACTGTTGGTGGGACTATAAATTGGGGCAGCCACTGTGGAAAACACTATGAAGTTTCCTCCTCAAAAAACTATAGAACTACTGTATGACCCAGCAATTCTACTGCTTGATATGTATGCAAAGAAAATGAAAACGATAATTCAAAAAGATACATGCACTCCAGTGTTCATAGGAGCATTACTTATAATAGCCAAGATATGAAAACAAGCTAACTGTTCATCAACAGATAAATGGATAGAGAAGATGCAGTACATTAGCCGTAAAAAAGAATGAAATTCTGCCATTTGCAACAATATGGATGGACCTAGAGGGAATTATTCTTAGTGAAATAAGCAGAGAAATACAAATACTCTGTATATCACTTATTTATGAAATCTAAAAAATAAAATAAATGAATGCATATAACAAAACAGAAACCAACCTACAGATACAGAGAACTAGTGGTTGCCAGAAGGAAGAGGAAGGGGGAAGGGGCAAGACAGGGGTTTGAGACTGAGAGATACAAACTACCATTCTAAAATAAATAAGCAACAAGGATATATTGTATAGCACAGGGAAATATAGCCATTATTTTTGTAATAACTTTAAATGGAGTATCATCTATTAAAAACACACTGAATCACTACGATGTACACTTGAAACTAACATATTATAGATCAAATATGCTTCAATTAAAAAAAAAAATCTCACACGTAAAGAAAAAACAAAAAACTATCTGAACCAGTAATTCTAAATTTGAACCGTAGAAAATTGTAAATGTTTTTCACCTACAAAATAGCAATTTAATGTAGCTATCCTATGATGAAGTCCTAGATTTATTTATAAGAAGTTCATTAATTATAATTTTATTATAACATGATTTTGGAAAAAACTTAAATGCTGAGGGATGATTAATAAATCATTGCGTAATTACATGATAGAGGATAATGCACACGTAGGAATTGTGCCTTGAAAAATCAAAGCATGATAAAATGTCATGCATACTTTATAATGCTTTATTTGTAAGTAAAAATAAAGAAAAATAAGGAAATACATCAAGGATATTAACAATATTCTCTCTGCAAATTAGGATGATAGGTGATTTTATTTTTTTCATTTTTGTATTTAAAAATGTAATAAGTTTGTATTATTTTTATAATTAGAAAATAATATTATCATGAAAGGAAAGGAAAATAAACCAAGAAAGACAAATATGCTCAGATCAAAGGCAGTCATTTGGAATTATATTCTACTTTTAATTAAAAAGAATTCGACTTAAGTTTTCAAATTCCAATTTAAGTATTTCATCATTCTAAGGTGAAAAAAGTAACCTTGTTCTTTTACTCAGACAACAAAACACTACTTATTCAAAGAAGATATTATCCATCTTAATTTGAAATCTCCAGTAAAGAAGAATCCACAATACCCTGTTCTAGTTCTTTAATAATCATTCTTCCTTCCAACAAGTGCTTATTTATTTCTAATCTGTGATTGCATATCACTCTCCCTTATCTAAGCCCTGTATAAATCTGAGATAGAGTTTATGAGACAGTTTTTTCTTTGTCATTATGCACTTTTAGAAGTGACTTCACTGTAAGACTGTTTCATAACCTGCCAAATATTAAAAGCCATGGACATACTGGTCTCTGAAAATCAGGATACCCTGAACTCCTCCCAGCCCTCCACCTTTTCCTCCCATATGCCCCAGAGTCCTGTCTGACCAGCACTATATGTCAGCAGCCTGACCATGTCAGGTCAAGATCATCATGTCTTCTTAACTTCTCCAATTCAGGTGATGGTAAACTGATACTGTGCTACGGCTCGATACCCATGAGAAGATGCAGTACCAAGATATCTGAGGTGAACATAATGGACCACACTTTTTTGTACTTCAAGTGTTTAAGGCAGCCTAGAGGGACATACATCTTGTGTGAACTTCTGAAGTTTAGAGGGAAAGAGATTCAGTTGAGGAGTCTATCACAGTTTAACATAGGTACTGAAAAGAAAGGTTTGGCTCAAATCTTGCTCCAGCCTAGTGAAAGATCCTATTGTACTGCAAACATTTTAAACCTAAACTTAATTAAGCACAGTTATATGAATAAAAGTTACAGAAATAAACGGTTGAATTACCTAAATTATAATAATTACATTTCTAATCACTACTTGAAGTTATAGACTCACATATTTACTGTGTTTATTGTCTGTCTATACCATAAGAATGTAAATTCTGAAAGGGTAGGAATTTTTGTCTCTTATTACGCAGTTGCAGAGCACATCATGAGAAACGCTGGGCTGGAAGAAGCACAAGCTGGAATCAAGATTGCCGGGAGAAATATCAATCACCTCAGATATGCAGATGACACCACCCTTATGGCAGAAAGTGAAGAGGAGCTAAAAAGCCTCTTGATGAGAGTGAAAGAGGAGAGTGAAAAAGTTGGCCTAAAGCTCAACATTCAGAAAACGAAGATTATGGAATCTGGTCCCATCAGTTCATGGGAAATAGATGGGGAAACAGTGGAAACAGTGTCAGATTTTATTTTGGGGGGCTCCAAAATCACTGTAGATGGTGACTGCAGCCAGGAAATTAAAAGACGCTTTACTCCTTGCAAGAAAAGTTACGACCAACCTAGATAGCATATTGAAAAGCAGAGACATTACTTTGCTGACTAAGGTCCATCTAGTCAAGGCTATGGTTTTTCCTGTGGTCATGTATGGATGTGAGAGTTGGACTGTGAAGAAAGCTGAGTGCCAAAGAATTGATGTTTTTGAACTGTGGTGTTGGAGAAGACTCTTGTGAGTCCCTTGGACTGCAAGGAGATCCAACCAGTCCATTCTGAAGGAGATCAACCCTGGGTGTTCTTTGGAAGGAATGATGCTAAAGCTGAAACTCCAGTACTTTGGCCACCTCATGCAAAGAGTTGACTNTGGAGAAGACTCTTGTGAGTCCCTTGGACTGCAAGGAGATCCAACCAGTCCATTCTGAAGGAGATCAACCCTGGGTGTTCTTTGGAAGGAATGATGCTAAAGCTGAAACTCCAGTACTTTGGCCACCTCATGCAAAGAGTTGACTCATTGGAAAAGACTTTGATGCTGGGAGGGATTGGGGGCAAGAGGAGAAGGGGACGACAGAGGATGAGATGACTGGATGGCATCACGGACTCGATGGACATGAGTTTGAGTGAACTCTGGAAGTTGGTGATGGACAGGGAGGCCTGGCGTGCTGCAATTCATGGGGTCACAAAGAGTCGGACACGACTGAGTGACTGAACCGAACCGAACTGAAGCAGTTTAACCCCCATACTTGGAATAGTGCCTCACACATAGTAGTATTTACGAAGTAGAAACTCAATAAGTAGTGAATGAATGCATAGCTCTTTCACAATGAAACATCATTTGGCCATTAAAAATGATGTTCGGATTAATGACCATTCAAAATCCCTCTGATTCTGCATTGTAACAGTTATAGCCCTGTAACTTACTTAGTTCATTTGTTTATGTCTTGCTCGTTCAGGTCCCTGCTAAGTGCAAACTATCGAACAAGGTTCTGCAAACTATATGGAAACAGACAGAAAGGGCAAGCACTTATCATCTCCTTGGTAACTCTTAGAAATACAAAAAGAGAAGCTCAAAAAGCAGGAAGTTATAAAAGCCAACATAAGACACTGTAATTTTTGCAAGGGACATGTCTATCTGCCAACATACCAAACATTATTTGCATCTGAAATACAAAAGATACTATGTAGGTATTGCCTTTCATTTTGTCAACTGGTGTGTCACTGATTTTCTTAGTTCCTAAATAGTTAGTCAATATATCTTTGCTCAATGAATGGTTAGTTAAAATCCAACTGCAATCATTGGGGTCATCTGAAAAAAATGTTAAACTATAGAACATTAGGAACTACTATTAAGGAAAAATAATAATCGCTTTTGGGATAGCGCCTACTTAAGATGACAGGATTTGACTTAAACCTTGAAAGAGGATGAAGAGAAGAATTCCATGCAGTCAGATAAGAATACAAGTAAAGGTATGGGAGTAGGAAGCACGTGACCAAACTGGGGCAGAGTGACCGGTTTTTTAGAGCAATAACCCTTAACCTGGGCCCTGGCAGGCGGACTCCCATTCTTACCCCACCATTAGATCCTGCCTAAGGACGAGGCAGAGAATAGGCAGAGAATAGTGCTGAAAGCCCGAGATAGCTCTCCAATAGGAAAAAACTCCCTGAAATGTAACCAGAGTTCTGACACATACTCTTTTAGTAGTAGTTTTTTCTTGTAAATCTTGCTTATTTCTGAAATTCACAGTCAGATTTAGTCCAGGGAATACACAGAACATAAAACAGGTCTCTGAACCTCTGTAGCTTCACAGTGATCACATAGGATAATAGACATTAAAAGGCAAATAGTACAGTGACTAACAGGTTGAATGTAGATAAGACATTACAATTAACAAGTTACAATATTCAATCCAAATTTTTCCAGGACTGAAATCTTATTAATGAAATATAACTTGAAATCAAGAGCTGTATTCTAAAACTTTCTAAACCTTTTGTCAAACACTGATTTTTTAATTCTAACTTTATTGCAACAGCTTTGAAAGTCTAACTTAATTGGAATACAGACAGAAAAGAGGGGGAAATGAGATGAGGTCCAAAAGGCCATATGTTCAAATTAGTTTGTTTGAACTACTGCACGTTTAGTATTGGGTATCTAAATGATAGCGCAGTATTACAACACATAAACCTGCCTAGCAGAGTTATGGAGAAGGCAAATGTCACCCCACTCCAGTACTCTTGCCTGGAAAATCCCATGGATGGAGGAGCCTGGTAGGCTGCAGTTCATGGGGCCGCGAAGAGTGGGACGTGACTAAGCGACTTCACTTTCACTTTCATGCATTGGAGAAGGAAATGGCAACCCACTCCAGTGTTCTTGCCTGGAGAATCCCAGGGACAGAGTCTGGTGGGTTGCCGTTTATGGGGTCACACAGAGTCAGACACAACTGAAGTGATTTAACAGCAGCAGCAGCAGAGTTATAATACCACTAGCCACATATGTAACAAGATTTTTAAAATATAACGATTTGAAAAGCACTTCTGAAAAGAACCTTCATAGAGAAACTAACTCTTCACAAGATGATAGAAGAAACCTGTCTATCTTCACTTCCTTAAGCTGATTTGATTAAACTGACTAGTAATTTGGGGATTGTCTATTATGGCAGAATTGGAGCTTACAGGCACATCTAAAGACTTTCTGGAAAAAAAAAAAAAAATCAATTATATACCAGACCAACTCCACGCAAGACAAACGTCTGTGAGTTGCCTCCACTCTTCTGGGACCACCAATTTGTTACCCTATCAGCGTGATGTATCAACATCCTTTTGCCCCACTAATGTGAACTTTAGTACCTTTAGAACCCTTGATATCTCACCAGGATCCTAAACATCAGCCTTCATAAAACCAGGAACAATTTAAAAATGTAAGACCAAGAGCTTATGAAATCCTCACTTTGTCTGACTGACTATCTCAGGCCTGTTGCAAATAACAAAACTCCAGCTTCTGCAAGACTCATTAGCATCATCCATGCACCATCCTCAACACCAGTTGGCAGGGCAGCATCACCCATAACAAGTTCTTGGAATGTGGCCAGTCCCAGGGCAGCCTACCTCGGTTGGCTGCATCCCAGCCCTGTAGGGTGTCAGAACATGCCGGCAGAAAGAAGAGCAGCAGGGTAGCTGAACACTCCAAACTACAAGCTGGAGAGAAGTGATCACAGGCTAAAGAAACCCTGAGATAAGCCAGAGAAGAACTTCTCTATAAGATGGTTGTTGCAAAGTAACTGCAGTGGATATATTCCTCACTCCACAATGCCATAATAAACAGCTCCTTTGGGGCTCAGGTAATGACAAGCTAGGAAGGGCGGATAAGAGCCCATGCTTATTTCCATATCCCAGGTTTCCTCTGCTGTGCCCATACATCTTGAGAGATCCCAGATATTTGCTCCCATCCAGGTCTTGTTATTTTATTTTGCAAGGTAACGCCTCCTTTTACTCAGGAATAATGCAGTGATCAATTAATTGGATGCAAGGAGTCTAATCATACCACCTCAATCATCTAGTATATACGTATCACAGAAAAACAGGAACACATGCTGGAAATCATGAGGCGAACCAGGAAACTCTGATCATCTCTTGGGTATGATTCAGCTTTAGGTGCACTAACAACATGAATTGCCAAACCAGTAATTTGCCATTATGTAACTTAAATCATTAAATTATGTGCATGTGGTAGATTATAGTTCATACAAACCCTGACCATAACTGATAAAATTATTGCCTATTATGCAAGAACTTTAAATAACATGATGATTTAAAATAATTGAAAGGGAAGTTTTTAGGCAGAGCCAGGATAACCATCTGTCAGGTAGATTCCTGCACTGGATGAGGACAGGGGTTGTAGGAAAAGGACGTGATGACCTTTCTGGGGGCCACCATCAAATATCACATAATACAGCACAGTCACTGAAACATACCTATGTATAGAGTTTTTAAGAAACACAACAGGCTCCTACGCACGATTGTGTTAGAGATGTAAATAGGCTAGAAATGAATGTACCACATTTAATTTTTAATTTATCCCAGGCAAATAACTTACCAATTCTCATATGGCAAAATGTGTTGGAATTACACCAAACATAACACAGCTGATAGTCTCCAGAAGTTGACATTTTAAGGTATCAGGATATACAAATCACATTATGCTAAATGTGCAATAAATTTACCACTATGCATATGAATGATGACTTAGCAATTATATGTATAAACTAAAATAACAAATATAGTTGAAATTTTATTCATTTGGATTGGAGTAGATGGTGAGATTTCAGCTCATTGTTGATAAGAGCTTTACACTTATCATCTACTTAATGCCTCACAACAACCCCAGGAGGTCCTGAGGCTAGGAGGAACTGACCTTAGCAGAAGGTCACTCTGCTAATCCGTACCAGGCAGACTTGAACAAGCCTGGAAGGCTGTCTGATCTGGTGCCGCTCACCAACACCGAACACTGCAC
Source organism: Neotragus pygmaeus (assembly GCA_006410875.1). Lineage (NCBI taxonomy): Eukaryota > Metazoa > Chordata > Mammalia > Artiodactyla > Bovidae > Neotragus > Neotragus pygmaeus. Next base: position 24,469 of record SJYV01022528.1, read on the forward strand.
TTTCACTTCCCTCCCTTGTCTTCTTACTTGTAGGCAAGGATGAAAATTCTGTTCCTGGAGTTGATACTGGTAAATGTGGGAGGAGGTTCTCTGAAGCCTGCCTGGCAGACTAGGGAAAACTAATTTGAGTTTTTAACTGTGAATTGAACAAAGTTGGCAGGTGTCTTTGAGGAGAGGTGTGGGTATGCTGCTACCATTATAAATGGGCTCAGTATTTCTGAAAGCTATTTGATAACTTGGAATAAGAGCTATAAAACTTTTCTTGCTCTTTGACTCAGTAATTTCAGTCTCTGGAATACACCCCAAGGAAATAACACAAAAGAAAACAGTAATTTGTTCAAGATGTTCATTCGGCAGTTATTTGTATTAGTCAAAAACTAGAAACAACCCAAATTTCCAGTAATAAGACAAGGACTAAGCAAGCTAGATTATACAGACAAAGAAGAAAATTAATAATCCCTAAAAATGGCAAATGAAGGCTACATTTGTATGTGGACACATATGTAATAACTTTAAATTAGAAAGTAGAATACAAATTGGTATAAGTATAATCTTGTACAATCAAGTAAAACAGTATGTATATAAACAATCATACAAGAAAACTGTAAATTTTTAAAGAAGTATAGCCCTCATTTTGTTGTTGAAATTCGGACAGTGGAACTGGCACATAGATTGTGCTTAATAAAAACTTACAGACTTATGTTATACAAAGGTAATCCTTTAACTGAGACCTGACTGTATCTCATGTAGATTAACGTTGCTTCAGTACAAGCTAATCTTTTGTGAAGACTTAACAAGTGCTAGGTGCTCTTCCAAGTTCTTTCCTTGTATTTTCTCGTTTAATTCCCCTGTTGTCTTAGGAGATAAGTATTTTTTAATATATTCTCTTATAAAAGGAGGAAACTGGAGCACAGAGAAGCTAACTTGCCCAAAGTTACACAGGCTATGGCAGAGTTGGAATTTCAACCCAAGGACATGCATCCCCTGGAGGAGGAAATGGCAACGCACTCCAGTATTCTTGCCTGGGGAATCCCATGAACAGAAGAGCCTGGTGGGCTACAGTCCATGGGGTCGCAAAGAGTTGGATGCAACTGAACACCCAAATCACCACCACGCTCCCTATCTGGCCTGTATGACCCATTGGGCCACAGTGTTTTCTCTTACATGGAAAAAAAAAGTATCTAGATCTTATTCTTTCCTGTTAATCATTTCTGGAATTTGTTTTCTGCTTTTCTTCCTCCCTGCTCCTGTTTGGTTTACTCTAGAATTCTTGCAGTAAAGAACAATCGCCAGATACAGCATTTGAGATAAAAATACTCTCCATCCAGTTGTCACCTGTAATAATATAACCTGTGTGCTCTACGTGATAGAGGTTTCTTTCCAAGAAGTGAGACTAGGGTAAGGTTTTTTAATCAGGTGGTGAGGAAACTGTGGAGCCTGGAAAATAAAATGTTACTTACATTTAAATGTCTTCAAATTTAGTAAATTTCTTACATTTAAATGTAAGAAATAAACTGCCTGGGAATAAGTGACAAATATAGAGGAACACTTTGAAACTCTTTGGAAAAAGGTTAGTTTTTTGAAAAAATTATGTTTACATTTGCCTAGTTTCTTACACTTTGCAAAGTATTTGCTAGTGATGACCTTATTAAGCTCTCATGCTGTAGAATGGTAGACAGTCTAGTTGACCAAACAGGAAACTGAACGTCAGAGTTTAAGTGGCTCACCCAAAGCAGGCTACTTGTCCTAACCAAGCTGAACCTTGGGCCTAGCCCTCATTCTCAGCAGAGCTAAATGCTGGTGCTGTTCTAGACAGGAACAAGGCCCTCTGCAGACCTTCCCTTTCAATCACCCAGAGTTTATGAAATCCTAGATTCTAAGTACAAATCCACTGAGAAAAGTCCAGAAAATAATCTACCATAAATGGAATCAGAGATGAGAATTAAATATATAATGGAATTCTCTTAAATGAAGGAGATAGAGTCAAAGCAAGACTAATATCTGTATATAAACTTAACCATTTGGGAGATGCTATTACATTTGGAAAAAACCAAACTCAAATCCTTCTATAAGTGCTTATTATGTCCCTGTGAAAGTTGCTCAGTTGTGTCTGATTTTTTGTGACCCAACAGACTGTAGCCCGCCAAGCTCCTCTACCCGTGGAATTCTCCAGGCGAGGACTCTGGAGTGGGTAGCCATTCCCTTCTCCACTGTTATGTTCCCATCCCAGGGATTGAACCTGTGTCTCCTGCTTTGCAGGCAGATTCTTTAACATCCAAGCCATCAGCGAAGCCCATAAGTCCTTATGCTACTGCTAAGTCACTTCAGTCGTGTCCAACTCTGTGCAACCCCATAGACAGAAGCCCACCAGGCTCCCCTGTCCCTGGGATTCTCCAGGCA
>SJYV01022531.1:0-57074 GCA_006410875.1 Neotragus pygmaeus
CATCACAGAGCACTGAGCTGAGCTCCCTGTGCTATATAGCAGCTTCCCACTAGCTGTTTATTTTACACACAATAGGGTACATACGGGGACCTCATTTTAAAATGACCAGTGTTTTTAGAAACATGTGAAAGAGGGTAAGCAAAAATTGTCCATTATATTTAAGCTATGATTTATCATGTTTTGTGCTACCCATAACTGTAGATAAACTTTGCATGAGTTATTGTGAACCTCCTTCTCTATCAAAAGTTTCTTTTCACTGGCATAATTTTATGTTATCTGTGCTTTGCCAAAATAAATCCTTTATAATCTTATCATTTCAGGCCCATTTTTCTATCATCTCCAGTCCAAATCCTACTTCTTTCTTAATAACAATAACCTTCAACGTTTGTTTGGAATTGGAATAACTGATCTCCTCATTTGCTGTGTGTATCTTCCGTAGGAATTCCTTTACCACACAAAACCCAGAAAGAAAAAGTTTTATATTGGACTGACGGACCAGGTGGTTGAGGGTCGCTGGCAATGGGTAGATGGTACACCTCTCACAAAGTCTCTGAGGTAATTTCCTTCTTGTAGTAGAGCTCTTTGTTGTTGTTTAGTTGCTCAGTTGTGTCCAACTCTTTTGAGACCCCATGGGCTGTAGCCTGCCAGGCTCCTCTGTTCATGGGCTTTTCCAAGCAAGAATACTGGACAAGTTGCCATTTCCTTCTTGAGGAGATCTTCCTGACCTGGGGATCAAACTTGTGTCTCCTTCGTTGGCAGGTGGAGCCACCTGAGAAGCCCAGTAGAATTATAACACTAGCCCAAAGTGTAAAGTTAGACCACTGTTTAGGAGGGTCCTCAGAACCTCCTTCTGGTCCAAGAGGTATATTCATGTCCATTCTTGGTGATAGTAAATACAAAAATAAAAAGAGCTGATATATAAGACAGAAAAGAGAAGCATAAGGATCTGCCGCCTCCTTCTCCTAGAATTACCTCAGGAATAAAGGGGAAATAATAAATGAAATGAGAAGAGGCTTAAAACTGAACACTAATTCATGGGAAATGCAAGAGAGACAAAAAGTGGAATTTGGAGTCGTATGCCCCCACACTGTGGTCAATGAGACAAAAGCGATGATTTGGGAAAGACAACAGATTATTTTCTTAGAGCTTTGAATTTTAAAAAATTAATTAATTATTTATGGTTACACTGGGTCTTCGTTGCTTTGTGAGGGCTTTCTCTAGTTGGGGGGGGGCTACTCTTCATTTCAGCACATGGAATTCTCATTGCGGGGGCTTCTCTTGTTAAGGAGCACAGGCTCCTGAGTGCATGGACTTGGGTAGCTGAGCCCCACAGGCTGAGAAGTTGCGGCTCTTGAGCTCTAGAGGGCTTGGGCTCAGTAGCTGTGGTGCACAGGCTTAGCTGCTCCGTGGCATGTAGGATCTTCCCAGATCATGGACTGAACCTGTGTCCCCTGCATTGGTAAGTGAATTCTTATCCACAGTGCCACAAGGGAAGTCTGAGACAACAGATTCCTATAGACTAAAAATAGGATGTTCTGACTCTTGAAAACATTGTTCTGTGGCCCCAGTGAAGTATGCACCTCAGTGAATACAAACTCTATAGGATAAGTTGAGCTAAACACCATGTGAGCTATGCGTGTGAAGGAAACAAATCCATCAGGATATCACTCTTTCCCCTAACGTTTCCACTTTGGGTCTAAAGCCATGAGCGACCACAGCAGAATAGAAAGTCAGAAAGGTCCAGTTTAACTTCACTATTCACAAACTCTATGACTTAGAGAAATGGTTTAGCTCTTCTGAGACTCTTTCACTTCGTCAGCAAAGTGGGGATTATAATACCTGTCTTGTAAAATTGTTGTAAAGTCAGACATGAATGTATTTTGCCTAATTTATAGGGCTTCCCAGGTGGCACTAATGGTAAAGAACCAACTTGCCCAATGCAGGAGAGGTAAGAGATGTAGCTTCAGTCCCTGGGTTGGGAAGATACCCTGCAGCAGGAAATGGCAACCCACTCCAGTATTCTTGCCTGGAGGGAATCCCATGAACAGAAAAGCCTGGTGGGCTACATACAGTCCATAAGGTCACGAAGTCAGACACGTATAAAGCGACTTAGCATGCACGCATAGGTCACCTTGCCCCGTGTAAATCTCCCCTTTTGCTCTCTTTCAGCTTCTGGGATGCAGGGGAGCCCAACAACCTGGTTACTGTGGAAGACTGCGCCATCATAAGGGACTCCTCAAATCCAAGGCAAAACTGGAATGATGTGCCCTGTTTCTTCAGTAAGTTTCGGGTTTGCGAAATGCCAGAAAGAAAGATTTGAGAAAAGAAAAATCTTCAAGACACGAGGCACAACCCTAAAATGCATAAATGGGAAAGAACAAGTGATAATCATAACCATACAATTCTAACGTGAGAAAAGCATGCATTGCACTTCTTTAGGACTTCATAAATGTTTGTTGCTTTGATATAAATAAAAATAAGTCATTCTGAAGGTTATAATTCATGGTTATCGACTGAAGTGCATTTTTGTCTACATCAGTCTTGGGATTTCTCAGAATTTACCAAGCTTCCCTAGCAATGCTGCGAAAAGGGCTATTCCTTTCTCCTTTTGGTACAAATGCTTCATTTATGAGTATTTATGTGAAAATACAGGGACACAAACAAGCACCAAATCCAGCAAAGAAGAGAATTTTAGAAAATGTTTTAAATAGTTCAAATTCAGGCTCTGTGTCATGTCTTCTTTCTAGTTCCTGAAAAATCTGTCTTCTTGATTTCATTGTTTTTTACCCCTTACCTAAGCATATCATTTCACTATGTTCTCCTCTATAATAAGTAGGAAACTTCTCAAGTCACAAACTTATTCCTGATTAAAAGACTGGTGTGGACTTTACAGCGAAAGGCATTTACTTCGCCTACTTATTAATAGAAAGGCCATGCTAACCTTCAGCTCCAAAGAGACTGTCATCCAAGGACTTCCTTGCTGGTCCAGTGGCTGGGACTTCACCTTCCAATGCAGAGGATGCATGTTCAATCCCTGGTCAGGGAACAGGAATCCCATATGCCTCATAGCCAACCAACCAAGACATAAAAAGCAGGAGCAATATAAATTATTCTAAGAGGGCAATCAATTTCACACTTTCCTGTCTCAAGCCTGTCCATTTATTGCATAATAATCTAAGAGTGGTCTTCCCTGGTAGCTCAGCTGATAAAGAATCCAGCAAGAGACCCATGTTCCATTCCTGGGTTGGGAAGCTCCCTGGAGAAAGGATAGGCTACCCACTCCAGTTTTCTTGGGCTTCACTGGTAGCTCAGATGGTAAAGAATCCACCTGCAAATGCAGGAGATCTGGGTTCGATCCCTGGGTTGGGAAAATCCCCTGGAGGAGGGCATGGCAACCTACTCCAATATTCTTGCCTGGAAAATCCCCATGGACAGAGGGGCCTGGTGGGCCACAGTCCATGGGGTCATAAAGAGTCATACACGACTTAACAATTAGGCACAGCACAGTCTATCAATACTGATTTGGTTATTCAAGAATATGTAAATAACACAACATCTTTTATAAGCATGTTTCTTGCACACAGCACCATAAATAGATCCTCAAAACCATACATTGGAATTAATGTATAATCACTGAATGGGAAAATTCAACTGAATAAATGAATATAATATATTAGCTTTCTTTACAAATGTTTATTTCTCATAGGTGTGACAATCTGTGTTTTTGAAATCAATATGCCTTTAAAACAAAAGTCATTCAACCTGAAAGTAATTCAGTAAATATATCTTCAACTTTCTAATTTCTTTTTTCATATCATAAACATCAAATGAGGAAACATTTTTAAATATGTGGAAATGTTTTTGTTCATTGCTTTTATACTTTAGATGGCTATAATTATCTTAAATTTTATTTTGATATTGAAAGACACATAAAAATATTAATGCATATATTTCAGTATTTACAATTTAAGTTATGCAACTAACCCTGCCTTCAAAGTTTGGCAAAAAAAGAATTGTTTAGATTTTATTAGAGTAAAGCTCATTAGAACCTAAATTATTTATCAGAAAAATTCTTCTTTGAGAAGCAGATCATCCAACTGAAACTGTTTTTAAATATCATATAAATGGGGTTATATAAATACTTAGGCACCAGAAAACCCAAAAAGTAGCAAAAAATAAAGAATAATCAGTCATTCATATTCCCAAGACCATGTTCTCCAATTAAACCACTGTTACAATTTAAATACTATTACCACTTGGGCTTCTAATTTAAAAAAAAATAAAAATCACTTTACTACATCTTTTTAAAATGTTACTTATTTATTATTAAATTTTTTTCAGAGCAACAATTTTATAAAGATGAAAGTTAAAAAAAGAATTGAATTCCAAGTTGATAAAGGTTAAGATTGATAGGAATCATACAGCAGATGATGTATGAAATTTCAATTTAAATTTCTTTTAAAGTATGAAATTTAATTTTACTTAAATTTACCAAATAAAAAAATCGAAGTGAAATTAAAGAATTCTTGAAATTCAAGAAATTTATAAGCCTTATGCTGCTGCTGCTTAGTCGCTTCAGTTGTGTCTGAATCCATGCGACCCTGGACTGAAGCCCGCCAGGCTCCTCTGTGCATGGGCTTCTCTAGGCAAGAGTACTGGAGTGGATTGCCATGCCCTCCTCCAGGTTAGAGACCTTATAGATAACCACAAAAAATTTTTTCCTAAAGCGTCCCTAAACAGAAAAATAATAAGGAATCATGTAAAATGTTCTTCTTGCTCTTTTCTTAACTAGAAGATAATTGCTTTACAATGTCGTGTTAGTTTCTGCTGTACAATAACATGAATCAGCTATATGTATATTTTTCCTCTTGAGCTTCCCTCCCACTCCCACAGCCATCCCACTCCTCTAGGTTGTCACAAGAGTACCCAGCTGAAAGACTGTTCTATACATCTGTGTCTCTTTTGCTGTCTCACATACAGGGTTATGTTACCATCTTTCTAAATTCCATATACATTCATTACAGGGAGGGAAGAGGGAGAAGGGTTCAGGATGGGGAACACAGGTATACTCGTGGCAGATTCATGTTGATGTAAGGCAAAACCAATACAATATTGTAAAGTAATTAACCTTAAATTGAAATAAATAAATTTGAATTAAAAAAAAAAAAGAATATCCAGCTGAGCTCCCTGTGCTACCCAGCAGCTTCCTACTAGATATCCACTTTACACATGGTAGTATAGATATGTCAATGCAAATCTCTCAATTCATCCCACCTTCTCCTTCCCCCTGCTGTGTCTACAAGTTCCTTCTCTATGTCTGCATCTCTATTCCTGCCTTGCAAATAGCTTCATCAGTACCATCCTTCTAGATTCCACATATATGCATCAAGATACAATATTTGTGTTTCTCTTTCTGACTGACTTCGCTCCTCTTGCCCTTTTGTTTCTTCCTCCTCCCAACCTGCTGTCCTTTTCCTTTCTCAACAATATAGCCCCTAAATCATTCACTGGGTGGGACAGACTTAGGGAGCTTTTACATGTGCGCATGTGGATGCATGCAGGGAGACATAACCATATATGAATATACGCATAAGAAATCGGTAATCATAGTTACACTGAAGGGGAATTTAGAGGTTCAGAGTGGAAGAGAGCATCACCTTATATTTTAATAATGTTTTTTCCTGTTTGCCTTATTAACACATATACATTACTTTTTGAAAGGTAAAAAATGTTTAGGTTTTTTTTTAAGACTTTGTTGATGTGGACCTTTTTTTTTTTTTAAGTCTTATTGAATTTGTTACAACATTGCTTCTGTTTCACGGTTTTGGTTTTTTGGCCCTGAGTCATGGGAGATCTTATCTCCCCAACCAGGGATCAAACCGGCACCTCCTGCACTGGAAGGTGAAGTCTTAACCAATGGACTGCCAGGGAAGTCTCCAAAAAGTACTTAGGTTTTTTTTAATGTTTCAGACTTCTAGGACATTCTATTACAATGTTCTTAAGAAATTAGTGTTTATTTTTATGAAATTACTATTAGCTGTTTTAAAGAAATTGTGAAGACTATGTATAAAAGGTGCCATGAGAGTTGAGAATTGGCTGAAAGGGACCAAGGGTGGAAACAGGGAGATCAATCAGAAGGCCATTGTAATAATCCAGGTAAACAGATGTTTACTTGGTCTGGTGGAAGCCATGGAGAGAATGAAAAATGATCTGAATTGGGAGAAAAAGATTAGGGTATAGATGTAGACATAGATGTATAAAATCACAGAGAGGTCACATTTTATTGACTACTGAATCTTTAAATACAGGTTTATACAAATAGAGAATGGATAATATTAACTATATAAAGTCTATTTCAACAAGTTTTATAGATTAATCCTATGTAATTTATGGAAAACACAAAGTCCCTTGATGCTACTTCAGTTAAAAGCATCAGCTTTAAACACAGACACGTAAAGACATACAGTCAATCATACACTAATATTCTGAACTTAGAAAACCACTAATTTCAGAATAAATACTTTTTTTTAATATAGTAGTAAGGAAGATGAAGATGTTAGTTGCTCAGTCATGTCCGACTCTTTGTGACCCCATGGACTGAAGCCCACCAGGCTTCTCTGTCCATGAAATTTTCCAGGCAAGAATACTGGAGTGGGTAGCCATTCCCTTCTCCAGGGGATCTTCCTGACCCAGGGATCGAATACAGGTCCTCTGCATTGCAGGCAGATTCTTCACCACCAAGGACGGTAGCTAAAAAGATGTCACTTGAAATTTTTNTCCAGGCAAGAATACTGGAGTGGGTAGCCATTCCCTTCTCCAGGGGATCTTCCTGACCCAGGGATCGAATACAGGTCCTCTGCATTGCAGGCAGATTCTTCACCACCAAGGACGGTAGCTAAAAAGATGTCACTTGAAATTTTTTAGCTTGGATCCAGGAAACATCAGCAAAATAAAATGTTTTAGAAAGACCTCCATATTTTGTTGATGTTGGACATGACTGCTTCACAATTAGAGCTACATACATCACAAAAGCACAACTTCATTGTTAAAGCCGTGACTTTTCTTGCTAGTTCGAACTGTAGCTTTATAGCTCTAAATAAACATGCTAACAATGGCAGCCCACTCCAGTACTCTTGTCTGGAAAATTCCATGAACAGAAGAGCTTGGTAGGTTGCAGTCCATGGGGTCGCAANCATACATCACAAAAGCACAACTTCATTGTTAAAGCCGTGACTTTTCTTGCTAGTTCGAACTGTAGCTTTATAGCTCTAAATAAACATGCTAACAATGGCAGCCCACTCCAGTACTCTTGTCTGGAAAATTCCATGAACAGAAGAGCTTGGTAGGTTGCAGTCCATGGGGTCGCAAAGAGTCAGACACGACTGAGCAACTTCACTTTCACTTTTCACTTCCATGCATTGGAGAAGGAAATGGCAACCCACTCCAGTGTTCTTGCCTGGAGAATCCCAGGGACGGGGGAGCCTGGTGGGCTGCCATCTGTGGGGTCGCACAGAGTCGGACACGGCTGAAGCGACTTAGCAGCAGCAGCAACAATTTACATAAATGGATTGAAAATATGATTTTCTTCTGATTCTAATTAAAAATACAGAAACACTAATACAGTGTTACATGAATAATTAAGAACTATTATCTATCTGTTAGCCAAGAGGCCACAGAACCACCAGTAACTTCTCTGTAATACCAAAGAGAATACATTCCACCTACTATGAAAGCTAGTTCTGGGCCACAGTCTTGTTTACATCATAAACTAACCCTGTGAAGGTGAGCTCTTTGGTTTCCCAAAACTTTTGTTTCCTTAGCTATAGATTTAAAGGGATGTGCTTAAGATGGCCTATAGGGACTTTTCCACTCAAAAAGAAATTGTCAGCTTGAGACTCCTCACTGTGGTAAAGACTTTTAAAGTGGAGTAAATTTTTTAAAAGGTAAATGGATATTTTTTCTTGCTGGAAACTGAAATTCACTCAGTCATGTGTGACTCTTTATAACCCCAGGCTCCTCTGTCCTTAGGATTCTCCAGACAAGAATCCAGGCAAGAGTGGGTAGCCATTCTCTTCTCCAGAAGATCTTCCAAACCCAGGGATAGAACCCAGGTCTACCGCACTGCAGGCGGATTCTTTACCATCTGAGCCACCAGGGAAGCCTAAGAATACAGGAGTGGGTACCCTATCCCTTCTCCTGTGGATCTTCCCAACCCAGCAATCCAACCAGGGTCTTCTGCACTACAAGCAGATTCTTTACCAACTGAGCTATCAGGGAATCCCTTTCTTCGTGGGCAATACCATAATTCTAACTATTCTATACTGTTCTTCAGAAAATATTTTGCTCATGGAATTTCAATCTAATGACTGATACTGTTAAAAAACCTGAAAACAAAGCACCAGACAATAAAAATGCTGCTTAAAAACTTTAGAGTTTGTGATATTTGGGTTAAAAAAAATGATACACCACTACCAGTTGAAATATTTCAACTTTGAACTTTAAGTGCTAAGAATCATCAGAGCAGAGGAAATGGTGACTTAAAAGATTTCACCATTCAAGCTATAAAATATGTAATCAACACACACCAGTTGAAAAGTAAATACCTTGCCTGAAATACTATCAAGAAAGCAAAGTTAATGAAATGATTCTCACAGAAAAATATGATTCTTTCCACCAAAACACAACACAAAAAATACATTATCTTGAATGAATGAAGCAAAATAAATAAATAAATAAGGCCATCATGACTGAAAATGTTCTATGACAGAAAATGTTTTCTCTGTTCCCACAATACATGTATGTTCTGCTTTAGTCACATTGTTTCTTATTTTCTATCCTCATCACAGGGCCCCCTTTGTAGGTTTTTAGTTGAATGCAGTTCCAGTTATCTTGCAAATCCAACTTGTCTTATAGTCACAAGGAAAATCACTCCAGGCCCATTTGTCTTTGTCGTTAACAAGAACAACACATTTTTCTTTCTGATCATTGTTGGGTTCACGCTTGTGCCAGAATCTGAAATGAAAAAATATATATACACGTGTGTGTACATGTTGTGCGTGTATAGTAGAGGTCAGAGGACAAGGCAGAGAAAATGCCCCTAGTGAAACATTTACAGTTGCACTGTCCAACAGAATCAGAGAAATTGACTAGCATAGAGGTTCCTGAACAGACAGTGCTCTGTTCTGAGTAGGCATTCTTATTCTGGTATTGTTGTTGTTTAGTTACTAAGTCATGTCTGACTCTTTTGGTACCCAATGGACTGTAGCCCGCAAGTCTTCTCTGTCCATGGGACTTCCCAGGCAACTATACCAGAGTGGGTTGCCATTTCCTTTTCCAGGGATCTTCCCAACCTAGGGATTGAACCTGCCATCTCCTGAATTGATAGGTGGACTCTTTACCACTGGGTCACCAGGGAAGCCCTACAGTGATATAACCCACCCCCAAATGAATTTGGCTTGCTGTATTCTTCCTACCTTTGTCTATAAAGCTATCTTACCCTAGTTGGTATACTCACACCATCTGTGGGTTAAATGGTTTCTTGTCCACCCAATGCCACTGGCCGTCAAGGTTCTCATTCCTAAGTCCCAGGAAATATGAAAATCGTCTATCCAAAAATTGAGTGATAAAGTTCTGCATAAAAATGTGAACTTTTATAAGTATATTTGCATTTATCAGTTGATAACCATTATTTTAGGAAAAGAGGAAAGAGGTCAAATAAAATACTAGGTAAACACAAAAGCATTGGTTATATGTTTTCAGATCCTGCCTCTGACATTTATGATGTGATGTTAATAAGTGCTTTAATGTCACCAAACCCCAGTTTTCTCAACTGCAAAAGGGACAACTCCACTACTTCAGAGGGTCACTGTGAAGTTTAAATGAGATCAGCTTGCAAATTACTTAGCATAGTTCTTAATGGGATTGGATTTTTAGGAAATTTTATTTTTTTTAATTACCTTCATTAATTGATTGCATATTTCATTAAATTACACTTATTTCAAAGAGTTGCTGAACCTATAGCTGCAAAGCCATGGAAACAAAGTCCTTCAGGAAACCATGTTAACCAAGAATGGAGTAGAATCTGAGCCTGGGTATATAATATATGGGAATATATTGCATGAGGAAATAAATTTCAGCTCAGAAATAAACTTTACCTTGAGATTTCTTTTTTTAGAATAACAAACATACATCTGAATTATCTGTCCTATTCTTTATCCTAAGAAGATATTTCAGTCCTAATTAACCATTCACTTATTAACTTAATCATCACTTAAGTGGGCCTAGCACTGCACAGACCATTGGAGATACAAACATGGATAAAGCATGGCTGTAGCCCTCTGCAAAGGAGGAGTCATTGGAAGAGGTGGAGTAGTGAACACTGAACTAAGTGCCCTGATCATAAAATGCACAAAATTCCATGAAAGTATCTCCAGATTAGAACAAAAAAGGTGGAGTGGGGAAGGTGGTCAGCATAGTTTTCTTGAGAAAATATCGCATGAGTCAGATCTGGGAAGACCAGAAGATGTTGGCCATGTGAAGAAAAATGCAAGAGGAAGAAAGTCTTTCCAGGTGGATGGGGGAGAGGAAGCAAAGGCACAGAGGTGGAGCAGAGCTGAGAAATTCCTCTCTCTGTGAAGAGATTCAAACCAGCAGAGAAACTGACATGAGCCTCTCAGCATACCTGCTCAGCCGCTGTGCTGATGGTGGCCAGGTGACCTCCCATCCCAGAGCACTGGCTTTCACTCTGAGCCCACGTCTTGTTGTCATTAAAAGGAAAATAGCAGTTGGACTGGAAGGCTCTCCAGTCCACAGGACAACAATTCCAGGAGCCCCCTCATGTGAAAATCGAAAGGAAAATTAGGTCCAAGGGAGCATGCATATATAACAAATCATACAGTTATTTTACTACCTAATATCCAATTAACATTTAAGAGAATAATACCAGGATTACCACAATCATTCTGTCTCCTCTATTAAAAAAAAAGATCCTGAAAATTACATTTCTAAATAGCTCCTAAACAAAAGTATCTGAATCACATAATGACCATGAGAAAATTACAAGGTTTTCTCTTAGAAGACATGATCATTTTTCAACATCCCTACAGTTATTTACAACCATATTAAAAGAGTTCCTATAACAAAGTTTTGGCAGGACATTTTATCTGAAGGAGGCAAAGAACCTGCTAAAATGCTCATGTAATGAGCCTTCACAGAATAAAAGAGATAAAGACACTTTGGCAAAGTTTACATATTCTAGGAGGGAACAGTCCTTATATATCTGAATCAAAAGAAAATGTTATGCTTTGGATGTCAAAAACAGCTCATAAATGTTTTGTTCATATTCTCTGATTAGTTATTCAACTGCTCACAATCATGAAAATAATTCTATCTCAATTTACTGATGTCTGCTCTTGTGCCAGATTCTCATCTTGTGCTCTTTTCATCTCTCTCTTTATATAATAATGTAGAAATGATATGCTTTAAATCAGGCTATGAATTTTAATGGAAATAAGGAAGAAATTTCTTCTACTGTCTGTACCTTTCAGTTCTGGTTTCTCTCTGACGCATGTCACCTTTGGGTGTTGCTTTGGGAGCCTGAAGAACCCCGTTCCTTTCTTACAGGATAGAAAGTTGTGGTGAGTCACTGTGAAGGAGGGAAAAAGATCTCAGTTTCCTTTTCCTATATAACTACTTACTTTGGGGGCATACTGCACTAAGTAAATTTTCTTTTACCATAATAGTTAAGGTCCCCACCTTCTCTGTTCTTCCTATGCAGTTCCTTTGTTTCAGCTCCAGGTGAATTGGTTGAAAAGAATTGTTGAAAATTAATATTTTCTTTATTATGCATGTGTGTTAAGACATTTCAGTTGTGTCTGACTCTTTCGGACCCTGTGGACTGAAGCCCACCAGATTCCTCTGTCTATGGGATTCTCTAGGCAGGATTACTGGAGTGGATTGCCATGCCCTCCTCCAGGGGATCTTCCTGACCCAGGATCTTCCTGAACCCGCATTTCTTATGTCTCTTGCATTGGCAGGTGCATTCTTTACCACTAGGGTCACCTGGGAAGCCCTTAGTGTCCATTTTAAGCTTTATGGGGGTAGTTTTGCAAACCTTAATGTCCAAGTGCTTTTATTTTTTTTTTCAAGTGCTTTTAAACATTTTTTTTAAATCAATATTTGTGCTTAGAGTAGAGATTTTGTGACCACTGGTATTCTTCTGCAAAGTCCTACAAGTCTTACACACTTATCTTTTCAGTATTCTCACTTTGAAATATAACCAAGTCTAACAAAGTGAAAAAACATATGTATAGTTTATCAAATTATTATAAAGTGAACATTCCAACAACCCAGCTCAAAAAATGCAACATTACCAAAGCCCCAGGTGACCTTCACAGCCCAAACACGAATCCCTCACTTTCTCTTAAAGGTAATCATGCCATGGCTTTTAAAGCAATCACTTTGTGCTTTGCTTCATAATTCTACCACTTCATAACCTATCACAAAACCATATAGATCAGATTTGCCTGCTTCTGAATTTTATATAAATGAAGTCATACTTTGGGTTCTGTCTTCTGCTCAGGGTTTTCTGGAATTTACCTATGTTGTTTCATGCAACCATAACTCATCAATTCTCATTGCTGAAAAGTGATCTATTATCTTAATGAACTAAAATGTATTTATCTTTTCTTCTTCTGGTAGATAATTGCCTTGTTTCCAGCGTTTGGCTAGTATGAGCTCTGCACCTCTGACCATTTTTGACCATGTATCCTTAGAGCACACAAGCATGCATTTTTGTAAGGTCCATGCACACATATGCAGCTGCTGGTAATAGGTTATACCTATTGCCAACTCTGGTTGGGGCAACCTTTTTCAAAGTGATTATACTGCTGTATGCAGTATAATCTGTATGCAGGTAAATAAGCAACAGTTAGAATCGGACATAGAAGAACAGACTGGTTCAAATAAGGAAAGGAGTATGTCAAGGCTATATACTGTCACCTTGCTTATTTAACTTATATGCAGAGTACATCACAAGAAATGCCGGGCTGGATGAAGCACAAGCTGGAATCAAGATGGTCAGGAGAAATATCAATAACCTCAGATATGCAGATGATATGACCCTTATGGTAGAAAGTGAAAGGAACTAAAGGATCTCATGATGAAAGTGAAAGAGGAGCATGAAAAAGCTGGCTTAAAACTTAACATTCAAAAAACAAAGATCATGGCATCTGGTCCCATCACTTCATGGAAAATAGACAGGGAAACAATGGAAACAATGAGAGACTTTATTGTGGGGGACTCCCATATTACTGCAGATGGTGATTGCAGCCCTGAAATAAAAGACACTTGTTCCTTGGAAGAAAAGCTGTGACCAACCTAGACAGCATATTAAAAAGCAGAGACATTACTTTGCCAGCAAAGGTTTGTCTAATCAAAATTGTGATTTTCCCAGTACTCGCGCATGGATGTGAGAGTTGAACTATAAAGAAAGCTGAGCACTGAAGAATTGATGTTTTTGAACTATGGTGTTGGAGAAAACTCTCAAGAGTCCCCTGGACTGCAAGATCAAACAGTCAATCCTAAAGGGAATCAGTCCTGAATATTCACTGGAAAGACTGATGCTGAAACTGAAGCACCAATACTTGGGCCACCTGATGGGAAGAATTGACTCCTTGGAAAAGACCCTGATGCTGGCCAAGATTGAAGGCAGGAGGAGAAGGGGATGACAGAGGATGAGATGGATGGATGGCATCACCAACTCGACATGAGTTTGAACAAACTCTGGGAGTTGGTGATGGACAAGGAAGCCTGGCGTGCTGCAGGCCATGGGGTCACAAAGAGCTGGACATGTCTGAGCCACAGAACTGAGTACCACTGTACACTCTCACCAGCAGAAATTCATTGAAGGTCTAGTTGCTTTGCAGTATCATCAATACTTGCTACTGCCAGACTTTAATTATTACCATCCGCAAGGTTTTTAGTGGTATCTCACTGTGAGTTGAATTTGCATTTCTCTGAAAACTAATGAAGTTAGAAATATTTCATATGTTTATCAGACATTTCACTTTTTTTCTTTTCTATTTTGCCTGTTCAGGACTTAGCCCATTTTTCTGTTGTCAGTATTTGTCCTATTGATTTGGAACAATGGTTTAAATATTCTATACTCTAATCCTTTATTAATTATATGCATTAAAACATATTTTTCTATGTTTTCTGTTGTCATGCAGTGTTATTTTTGTTGGACAGTAATTCTTACTTTAACGTAGTATACTTTGGTGATAGTCTCTTTAATGGCTAGCACATTTTGCGACATGTTTAAGAAATCATTCTCTGTCTCAAGGTCATGAATATATTCTCCATTTTTTTTTCTAAAACATTAATTTGCTTTCATATTTTAATCAATTCTCCACCTTAGGTTGATTTTTGAACATGATATTTCATTTTTGAATATGGATAATCAATCCTCTCTACTACAGTAATTGAACAAAACTGTCATCTCCTGATAACTCTGCAATATCCCCTTCTGTTCACTTTTTAATTAATTTTCATTGGAGGATAGTTGATTTATTCCCTTCAGTTTTTTTTTTAATTCCCTTCAGTTTTATTTTGTTTGTTATTGTTTAGTCACTCAGTCCTGTCCAACTCTTTATGACCCCATAGACTGTATGTAGCCAGCCAGGCTGCTCTGTCCATGGGATTCTCCAGGCAAGAATACTGGAGTGGGTGGCCTGTTTTATATAGAGTTCATAAATACAGATCTGTAACAAAGCTCTCAACATTTTTTCTCTATTTGTTTATTCTTGCACCTATACTATATTACTTTATTTATAATAACTTCATACAATGTCTTCATGTCAGAAAGAAGTCTTCCAGCTGTTCTTCTTTTCACAGCCAGACTACAGTCCATCTGAAATTTGAGGGGTTTTTTCTGGTTATTCTTTTCTAGAAAGATGCAGTCCTTGTTATCCTGGTCCAAAGTGAAGAATGATTTACTGCAGTCTCCAACTTTCCCATGTATAAGAATGGGTCTAAGTTCCATCGTTCATTTCCTTGCTCAAAGCTACATCATCAAAAAACAGAAGGTCAAGTTTGTAGCTCTGAATATTAAATCCAAGCCCTGAGTCCTTTCTGGATTGGTATGTTGTTGAAGGTCATGATAACAAAAGGTTTAGGGCAACTTTCTGAAAGTTTTTCGAGCGAATAATTCAAGGAGCATTCCACTTTGCTAATAACTTACCCATACAATTTGCAATAAAACAGGCACTTAGAAGTGACATGAAAAAAATAGCAATGGTCCAAGGGATCAGCTGGGAATGCTGGCCTCTTTCTACTAAAGCAAAAAGAAAGATGAATAGGTTATCTTCTCAGCCACAAGAACTAAGGGAGCTAATGCCACCAAAGAGAAAGCTTAGAATGAGATCATCCAAAATATTTTAGACCTGGAAGAGAGCTTAAAGATTTCCCCTGAATAAATCAACTTTAGAGTTCACTGATAAATAAATTAATTAAATGTATTTATTTACAAATAAAATGTATTTCTTCAGGGTTCTTTGGGGGGATTAGGAACATGCTTTTTATTAACCAGACTTAAAACCCCCAAATCTTTAAAAATTGATAATTGTAGCACATAAAAACCAAAGCTCCTTTATAAACAAATGTTAAAATACAAGGAACACATGGAAGAAAAATCTTGTCACAATGCTAATATCCAGGCTGTATAAAGAATTTCTAAAACCAATTTGAAAACTAAGCAAAAATTTGAGCAAAAAATTTGCTGAAAATTTAATTTGCTGAAATTATTTCAAAAATCCATTAAACAAACTAACAAACAGCATGCTCAATCAGAGACATGTAAACCAAAATATTATGGCATGATTTTGTCATATATCAAATTTTTAAAATTAAATTGAGAATATGTAGTGTGGCAAGGCCTACAGGAAATAAACACTCAGTGAGGAAATAAATGCCACTACTGAACTATAAACTGGAAAGCCTTTTAGACAGATAAAGTTAGGAACACTTATCAAATTTTAAATGCATTACATTTGCCACAATTTAAATTATAGAGCTCAAGCCTATAGAAGCAATTAAACTTATTTCTATAAAATGATATTCACTGCAATAATTTTGAAAATAGAAAAAAAAAAAACCTTGAAACCTAATATTTACATGTTTATCATCAAAAGCAGAGACACTAAATTATGGTAAATTCGTATGATGAAATTCTATAGAGCAATTAAAATAATCATATACATGTACATATTAGCAGAAAGAAGTCTTCAAAACATATTGCTACATCAAAATGTGATTTTCAGTACCATTGTACATCATGATCCCATTAAAACTTGGGTGGAGTGATGAGATGAAATGAAACATTAATTTCAAAGTTATATATTTCTGCATTCATTTTATTTCTCAAAAGTGTTTTTTAATGTTCTTACAGTACAAACCCATTTATGTGTCACTTGAGTAGAACTTTAGTATAAAAAGAAATAAAGTCAGAACCTCAGGTTCACTGCTGTCCCAGTCAGGGTGTTTTCTGTATCCCTCGTCTCTTTTTTTCCTTTAAACAATTTTCCCAAATTACTCTCTTTCATCTTATTTTTTTATATATACTTGGTGCTCTCTTGTCCCTGTATACATTTTATAAAGAAGTTTCTAATACCCCAAATGTTTGAATCTATGTCCTCCTTCTTCACCAAAATAATTTTCACTTTCTTCAACTTCCTCCCCATCACCATCTTCAATCTTCATAACTGCAACTATCATCAATTCATATTTTAAAATCTTAGTCATAATTAAATATGCTTCTTTAAAACTGAAAGGAGACAAATACTCACATTTATTTTGTGGTTCTTCTTGCCCCATTCTGTGTTAAATCTCTTGTGGTTCAGCAGTGGAGAGAACCAGCAGCCTCAGCAACCTCTTAAATTTTTTTCCCCACAGTTTATTCTGTGGATAAAGAACTATATTCAGAAATTCTTGAGACTGAACATTAATCTTGCCTATTCTTCTAAGATTAGAAAACTCTCAATATTAAAGACAGCTCAAAAGCAGAAGTCTTTCCAAACACAGGGGTTTCCTTTGATTCACTCTAGGATGGAGCAAAGAAAAAGGAAATTGAGAAAGCCACACTCAAAAACAGTAGAAATTTTTATAAGGTCACTACTCCAGTGTGTCGTGTAGAATTTCTTAATTTATTTTTACTTGTTCAATCAAAAAATGTAGCCATGTCCTAAAAGAATCACAACTTCACCTAATCAAAAGAAGAATAAACATTTCCTCAAGTTTCTTTTCCTGGATATTATATTTTCAAAGGTAATTGTGTGCGTGAGCTAAATTCTGCCCTGGAAATTTCTCTGAACTAAGTTGCATGCAAGATGGTAAAAAGTAATGTGAACAATGAGCAAAAGTTTTTAATCTGCACAGTGTATGTATGTAAAGACAAAACACTTTTGTTGTAGAGTTGAGAAAAAGATGGTGGAGCTGTTGACTAAATTCCCAAGTATTCCAAAGAGAAATTAAGCTTCTTTGCAAAGAAGAGGAAATGAGATTCTGTGGTAAAGAACACAGTCTTCAACACAGGTGAAATGTATTAAACTTGGTTAACTTGCAAAACCTCCAAAACCAAGCTTAAATAACTTTTTTTTTAATTTATCAATTTATTTGTTTTTTGGAGACTAATTACTTTACAATATTGTATTGGTTTTGCCATACATTGTTCAGTCGCTCAGTCATGTCCAACTCTTTGCGACCCCATGGACTGCAGCATGCCAGGCTTCCCTGTCCTTCATCATCTTCTGCTGCTGCTAAGTCACTTCAGTCGTATCCGACTCTGTGCGATCCCATAGACGGCAACCCACCAGGCTCCACCGTCCCTGGGATTCTCCAAGCAAGAACACTGGAGTGGGTTGCCATTTCCTTCTCCAATGCACGAAAGTGAAAAGTGAAACTGAAGTCGCTCAGTCGTCTCCGACTCTTAGCGACCCCATGGACTGCAGCCATCTTCTGGAGTTTGCTAAAACTCATGTCCAGTGAGTCGGTGATGCCATCCAAATACCTCATCCTCTGTCATCCCCTTCTCCTCCTGCCTTTAATCTTTCTCAGCCTCAGGGTATTTTCTAAGGAGTCAGCTCTGCATCAAGTGGTCAAAGTACTGGAGCTTCAGCTTCAGCATCAGTCTTTCCAATGAATATTCAGGATTGATTTCCTTTAGGATTGACTGTTTGATCTCCTTGTAGTCCAAGGGACTCTCAAGAGTCTTCTCCAAAAAAAACAATCTCTTTAACAAATGGTGCTGGGAAAGCTGGTCAACCACCAGTGAAAGAATGAAAATAGAACACTTTCTAACACCATACACAAAAATAAACTTAAAATGGATTAGAGATCTAAACACAAGACCAGAAACTATAAAACTCCTAGAGGAAAACATAGGCAAAACACCCTCTGACATAAATCACGGCAGTATCCTCTGTGATCCACCTCCCAGAGTAATGGAAATAAAAACAAAAATAAACAAATGGGACCTAATTAAACTTAAAACCTTTTGCACAATGAAGGAAACTATAAGCAAGGTGAAAAGACAGCCTTCAGAATGGGAAAAAATAATAGCAAATGAAGCAACTGACAAAGAATTAATCTCTAAAATATACAAGCAACTTCTGCAGCTCAATTCAAGAAAAATAAATGAGCCAATCAAAAAATGGGCCAAAGAACTAAACAGACATTTCTCCCAAGAAGACATACAGATGGCTAACAAACACATGAAAAGATTCTCAACATCACTCATTATCAGAGAAATGCAAATCAAAACCACAATGAGGNAGATACCAAGGGAACATTTCATGCAAAGATGGACTCAATAAAGGACAGAGATGGTATGGACCTAACAGAAGCAGAAGATACTAAGAAGAGATGGCAAGAATATACAGAAGAACTGTACAAAAAAGATCTTCACAACCCAGATAATCACAATGCTGTGATCACTCACCTAGAGCCAGACATCCTGGAATGTGAAAGATGGGCCTTAGGAAACATCACTATGAACAAAGCTAGTGGAGGTGATGGAATTCCAGTTGAGCTATTTCAAATCCTGAAAGAGGATGCTGTGAAAGTGCTGCACTCAATATGTCAGCAAATTTAGAAAATGCTGCACTCAATATGTCAGCAAATTTGGAAAACTCAGCATTGGCCACAGGACTGGAAAAGGTCAGTTTTCATTCCAATCCCAAAGAAAGGCAATGCCAAAGAATGCTCAAACTACTGCACAATTGCACTCATCTCACACTCTAGTAAAGTAATGCTCAAAATTCTCCAAGTAAGGCTTCAGCAGTACGTGAACTGTGAAATTTCAGATGTTCAAGCTGGTTTTAGAAAAGGCAGAGGAACCAGAGATCAAATTGCCAACATCCGCTGGATCACCAAAAAAGCAAGAGAGTTCCAGAAAATCATATATTTCTGCTTTATTGACTATGCCAAAGGCTTTGACTGTGTGGATCACAATAAACAGAGGAAAATTGTAAAAGAGATGGGAATACCAGACCACCTGACCTGCCTCTTGAGAAACCTGTATACATGTCAGGACAACAGTTAGAACAGGATATGGAACAACAGACTGGTTCCAAATAGGGAAAGGAGTACATCAAGCTTGTACATTGTCACCCTGCTTATTTAAGTTATACACAGAGTACATCATGAGAAACACTGTGCTGGATAAAGCACAAGCTGGAGTCAAGATTTCTGGGAGAAACATCAATAATCTCAGATATGCAGGTGACGCAACTTTATGCCAGAAAGTGAAGAGGAACTAAAGAGCCTCTTGATGAAAGTGAAAGAGGAGAGTGAAAAAGTTGGCTTAACATTGTTGGCTTAAAGCTCAACATTCAGAAAACTAGGGTCATGGTATCTGGTCTCATCAGTTCAGTTCAGTTCAGTCTCTCAGTCATATCTGACTCTCTGAGTCCCAGCATGCCAGGCCTCCCTGTTCACCAACTCCTGGAGTTAACCCAAACTCATGTCATTTGAGTCGGTGATACCGTCTAACAATTTCATCCTCTGTTGTCCCCTTCTCCTCCAGCCTTCAGTCTTTCCCAACATCAGGGTCTGTTCCAATGAGTCAGCTCTTCGTATCATGTGGCCAAAATACTGGAGTTTCAGCTTTAACATCAGTCCTTCCAATGAACACCCAGGACCGATTTCCCTTAGGATGACTCGTTGGATCTTTTTGCAGATCAAGGGAATCACTTCCTGGCAAATAGATGGGGAAACAGTGGCTGACTTTATTTTCGGGGACTCCAAAATCACTGCAAATGGTGATTGTAGCCATGAAATTAAAAGAAGCTTACCCCTTTGAAGGAAAGTTATGACCAACCTAGACAGCATATTAAAAGGCAGAGACATTGCTTTGTCAACAAAGATCCATCTAGTCAAGGCTGTGGTTTTTCCAGTAGTCATGTATGGATGTGAGAGTTGGACCATAAAGAAAGCTGAGTGCAGAAGAACTGATGCTTTGAACTGTGGTGTTGGAGAAGATTCTTGAGAGTCCCTTGGACTGCAAGGAGATCCAGCCAGTTCATCCTACACGAGATCAGTCCTAGGTGTTCATTGGAAGGATTGATGTTGAAGCTGAAACTCCAGTATTTTGGCCACATGATGTGAAGAGCTGACTCATTGGAAAAGACTCTGATGTTGGGAAAGATTGAAGGCAGGAGGAGAAGGGGATGACAGAGGAGAAGATGGTTAGATGGCATCACCGACTCAATGGAAATGAGTTTGGGTTAACTCCAGGAGTTGGTGATGGACAGGGAGGCCTGGCATGCTGCAGTTCATGGGGTTGCAAAGAGTCATACATGACTGAGCAACTGAACTGAAATAGGTCAGTCACAGCTTTTCTTCCGAGGAGCAAAAATTTCATGGCTGCAGTTACCATCTGCAGTGATTTTGGAGCCCAATAAAATAAAGTCTCTCACTGTTTCCATTGTTTCCCTATCTATTTTCCATGAAGTGATTGGATCAGATGCCATGATCTTAGTTTTCTGAATGTGGAGCTTTAAGCCAACTTTCTCACTCTCCTCTTTCAATTTCATCAAGCGGTTTCTTTAGTTTTTCTTTGTTTTCTGCCATAAGAGTGGTGTCACCTGAATATCTAAGGTTACTGATATTTCTCCTGGCAGTATTCATTCCAGTTTGTGCTTCATCCAGCCTGACATTTCACATGATGTCCTCTGCATATAAGTTAAATAAGCAGGGTGACATACTCCTTTCCCTATTTGGAACCAGTCTGTTGTTTCATGTCCAGTTCTAACTATTGCTTCTTGACCTGCATACAGGTTTATCAGGAGGCAGGTAAGATGGTCTGATATTCCCATCTCTTGAAGAATTTTCCACAGTTTATTGTGATACACACAATCAAAAGTTTTAGCATAGTCCAGAAGCAGAAGTAGATGTTTTCCTGGAATTCTCTTGCTTTTTCTATGATCCATTGAAGGTTGGCAATTTGATCTCTGATTCCTCTGCCTTTTCTAAATCCAACTTGAACATTTGGAAGCTCTTGGTTCACGTGCTGTTGAAGCCTTGCTTGGAGAATTTTGAGCATTATTTTGCTAGCCTGTGAGATGAGCACAATTGCACAGTAATTTGAACATTCTTTGGTATTGGAAAGAAAATTGACCTTTTCCAGTCTTGTGGCCACTGCTGAGTTTCCCAAATTTGTTGGCATATTGAGTGCAACATTTTAACAGCATCATCTTTTAGAAGTTGAAATAGCACAGCTGGAATTCCATCACCACCACTAGCTTTTTTGTAGTGATGCTTACTAAAGCCCACTTGACTTCGCACTCCAAGATGTCTGATTCTAGGTGAGTGACCACACCATCGTGGTTATCTGGGTCAAGAAGATATTTTTGTATAGTTTTTCTGTGTAATCTTGCCACCTCTTCTTAATATCTTCTGCTTCTGTTAGATCCATACTATTTCTGTCTTTTATTGTGGCCATCTTTGCATGAATTGTCCCTTGGTGTCTCTAATTTTCTTGAAGAGATCTCTAGGCTTTCCCCTTCTATTGTTTTCCTGTTTCTTTGTATTGTTCACCTAGTAAGGCTTTCTTATCTCTCCTTGCCACTCTTTGGAACTCTGCATTCAGATGGTCATACCTTCCCTTTTCTCCTTTGCCTTTCACCCCTCTTCTCTTCTCAGCTACTTGTAAGGTGTCCTCAAACAACCATTTCTCTTTTTGAATTTTTTTTCCCTTGGGGATGGTCTTGATCACTGCCTCCTGCACAATGTTACAAACCTCCGTCTATAGTTCTTCAGTCACTCTATCATATCTAATCCTTTGAATCTATTTCTCACTTTCACTGTATAATCATAAGGGATTTTATTTAGGTCATACCTGAATGGCCTAGTGGTTTTCCCTACTTTCTTCATTTAAGTCTGAATTTGGTAATAAGGATTTATTATCCTTAAGTTAATAAATAACAAGGATAGATAAATAGATATCAAAATAGTTTTTTATATATATATGATTTATTTATATTTTGATGATAAATTAGAAATGTTTGAATGTATAAAAATTTATGAATTTATAATGATACAAAAGGAAGCAATTTATATTTCCAGTAGCAGCAGCAATGATACAAAAGGAAGCAATTTATATTTCCAGCAGCAACAGCAATGATACAAAAGGAAGCAATTTATATTTCCAATATAAAATGTAAATATATATTATAAGACTTGCTTATTTTAAAAAAAAAAACTTTTTATTTTGTATTGGGTTATAGCCAGTTAACAAACATATTGTGACAGTTTCAAATGAACAGCAAAGGGACTCAGCCACACATATACATGTATCCACTCTCCCCCGAACTCTCCTCCCAACTAGGCTGCCATATAACATTGAGCAGAGTTTCCTATACTGTACAGTAGATCCTTGGTGGTTGTCCACTTTAAATATAGCAGTGTATACATGTCCATCTTAAACTCCCTAACTATTCCTTGTTCCTCAAGCCTTGTTTATTTTTAACTGACTTTGGAAAACAAATGTATTATTATGATATATACATTTATATTTGTCTTTTCTTCTTTCAGTAAGAGTATAAGCATTTTCAAGCATAGATATTTCCTGGTTCTGTTTTGTAGAACTAAAATAATAGATACAGAAATGGTAGGACAAGTAATTCTTTAGGAAAATTTCTGGAGCAAAACAGGAACGACTAACGTGCAGTAATTGCTACATCTGAAAAGCCAAGCAGAAAGAGAAGCCAGGAGTTCATACAAAGTAACTGAATAGGGGATTTCCATGCAGTAAGTAAGCCTGGTTAGGACTCCAGGCTTCCATTGCAGGGGGCACAGGTTCAATCCTTGGTATGAGAACTAAGATCCCACATACCCTTGAGGTAGGTCCAAAAATTGAAAACTAGAAAAAGAACTCCTAATGTGCTACAAAGTTACAAATTAGTCAAACATGCTAAGCAAAAGAGCTGACAAGAAAGACTCCTTTGTACTCTAGAAGATAAGACCCTAACATCAAATGACAGACTTTGAAAATATAAGAAATACATGGCTTTGGAATAACGCTGACAGATGAAGTCAATGAGTTATGTAGCATTTAGCCAGTAAGATAGTAGTATATGTATGATATTTCTGGAAGAAATGTCAGGTTGCAAAAAAAAGGGGGGGGGAAGATGTGAAAAGTACAAGATCAAAATAGACTGATGTCATAAGTGAAATTTAAGAATAAAACAGCTATCAGATTCTGGTTCAAGACAGTGTTATAAGAGACTCCAGAACACACTTCCTTCCATGGACACACCAAATCTACAGCTACACATGCGATAACTCCCTCTGAAAGAAATCTAGAAACAAGCTGAGTGACTCCTACATATCAAGCAAAAATGAGAAAAAACATCAAAATGGGTAGGACCATGGTTGACGTGTTGTTAATCTCTAAGGAAAACAAAATCTGGAGTCATGATTCAGCAGGAGAATGTTCACACCTTGGTCAGACTTGAAATCAGACAAGGCACTGAGGGCCTTGATAACACATGTGTGTAGGTACAGAGAACTGCCAAAGGAATGGCTTGCAAAAAGGCTAGGTACAAGTACAGATCACTTCAGTCATGTCTGACTCTGCAACCCTATGGACCATAGCCTGCCACTCCTCTGTTCATGAGATCCTCCAGGCATGAATACTGGAGTGGGTTGCCATGCACTCCTCCAAGGGATCTTCCTGACCCAGAGTCTCCTGCATCTCCTGCACTGACAGAGGGGTTCTTTACCATTAGCACTACCTGGGAAGCCCTAGAAAGGATAGGACTGTGGGTCAGTTGAATAGTTTTCAGCACAGGGTCCAAAATTCAGCAAGAAACCAGAGCCAGACTCATGGGCACAAAGCCTGAGTCAGAAGCCTAATCATATTAAATGGATGAAAAATAGGTATATTGGAAAGGGTATTATGATCATCAGATAAAGATTTTTTTTAAGTCATAGACATTGCAAGTAACTTATACTGTAGATATCAGGCTTTTCGCAGCAAAATTGATTTCAACCCTACAAATCAGAGAAGCTGGTGTCCTTTATGATTTCTCAAGTAATCTCAGAAGCTGAGAAATACTGAGTCTGTAGGACGTTGACGTTGGCAAATAAAAACTGGAAAAGGCTGAAGAGAGGAGTGGCTGACAAATATGGATGCTCTGTAGACTAATTCCTAAGACGATCTTAAAGGTTTTCTCTGATTAATTATCCAAATCTTTTGTTTAGTATGTCTGACACACCAACAGTCCCGACAGTGTATGTCAAAACTTGGACTTTATCCCTAAGGACAATTCTGGTCTTTCTTTTCCCCTTTCTCAATGAGGGACCATGAAAATAAAATTAGGCAAGTTATTTCAAGGAACTTTGAAAACTATCATGGGCCATACCAGTGTAAGTTGTGTTGTATAAGTGGTCACCATCTTTGTTGTTATTACGGTGCAGGAAAACAGTTTCTTTTACACAAATGTTCTTAAACTGAAATCATGCAAATGAGACCAAAATGCAGGATCACTCAAGCGATTTGGAAGTAAAAAGCCAACCAAGACTAATGCTTAAAATTCATGAATTGAATCAATGATATAAAATTTCAAAGTAGCAGATTGATGGCATGGTCAAGTCACTGGGCACTCTGCACATCTTCAGGAAAGAAGAATTAGATTTCTCACGGATTGAAAAAGTGGTATCAATGTATATCATTTAAAGGAAGACAACAGGTATTCATTACAGACTAACAAACTCCATTTCAATGGTGGTCAGTTAAGCAAAGAAAGTATAAGGTATTTTAAAATTAGCTTCCAAGAAGGGTTCATATTGGTTTAGAAAATTTAAACAAAGGCATCTTACTCAAGACTCTGTTTTGAAGACAATAGCCATTATAAACAAGGGAATGAAGCAAATTTGGCTTGTCTTACAGACTAGTTATAGCAGCTCAAAACCATATGTCCCTGTTGGTGGGAATATGAATTGATACAGCCATGATGAACCATATGTCCCTGTTGGTGGGAATATGAATTGATACAGCCACGATGGAAGACAGTATGGAGATTCCTTAAAAAACTAGGAATAAAACCACCATATGACCCAGCAATCCCAATCCTAGGCATATACCCTGAGGAAAACAAAATTGAAAAAGGCACATGTATCCCATTGTTCATTGCAGTACTATCTACAATAGCTAGAACATGGAAGTAACCTAGATGTCCATCAACAGATGAATGGATAAAGTAGAGATACATATACACAATGGAATGTTACTCAGCCATAAAAGGGAATGCATTTGAGTCCATTCTAATGAAGTGGATAAACCTAGAGCTTAATATAGAGAGTGAAGCAAGTCAGAAAGAGAAAGATAAATATTGTATACTAACACATATATACAGAATCTAGAAAATTGTTTCTGAAGAATTTATTAGCAGGGCTGCAGCAGAGAAACAGACAGAGAACAGACTTGGGAGAGGGGAGGAGAGGGTGGGATGTATGGAGAGAGTAACATGGAAACTTACATTACCATATGTGAAATAGAGAGTCAATGGGAATTTGCTGTGTGGCTCAGAAAGTCAAACAGGGGCTCCATGTCAACCTAGAAGTATGAGGTGGGAAGGGAGATGGGAGGGAGGTTCAAAAGGGAGGGGGTATATGTATACCTATGACTGATGCACGTTGAGGTTTGACAGAAAACAACAAAATTCTGTAAAGCAATTATCTTTCAATTAAAAAATAAATTTTAAAAATGTGCCCTCCACATTAATGAAGAAGCTAGACTATATCAACAGTTTCTAAAGTTGAAAATACTTCAGGGATTCATCAAACAGCAAAATGCTTTATTTAAAAACACACGCACATAGATTTAGACTGCTACAGAGAGTTTGTGGAGAAAGATTTTTTTTTTTGTCTTTTGGAAAAAAAAAAAAAAAAAAAATGTTGATATAAGTAACCCAAGCAAGGCACCTGGGAGAATATGAGTACTAGCTCATGCCAGCTGTAACAACTCTGCAACATTATTTTAAAATGCCTCTATGGGGTTACAAAGAGTTGGACAGGACTGAGAGACTGAACTGAACTGAACTCAAAGCAGTGATAGTTCACATTAATTGATTAGACCAGGGATTATCCTAAATACTGAACAGAAATTAACTTGCATGATCTTCACAAAACAAAGTATGTACTATTATCTTCCCACCATTACAAATAACATACCCATGTCTTTGAAAAGTTAAAAACTTGCCAGAGCTCCCACAGAGAGTACACTAGCATTCAGATCTAGGTGATACAGCACGAAGCCCACACTGTTAACTACCGAATTATAGCCCTCTGAGAGAAGAAGGACATTTCAGCATGTAAAAAGCCACTGGTTAACAGCAACTGACAGAAAAATTAAAAACATAGCCTAACAGGAAGTAAGACTATCCAGCATGGAAATCATGACTGGACCACACTCAAAAAAGAGTCAGCAAGAGGAAGGAAAAGGAACAATGCATGCCCACTACGGTGGTGATGAAATCAGCATGGACAAACAGAATGAAAACCACAGCAGCAATCCAGTGATTCGATGGGGACCTACAGCTTCTGCTTTTGCTGGAGCAAGTAAAGAACACACTGATGTATGGCAATAGGTTTCTCAGAGTCAGACGGCCCAGAGTAAACTAGAGGTGATATCTTGTGGGGTTTTTTTCGGAATTGTATCTTTCTAATTAAAGGATAACTGCTTTTCAGTATTGTGTTTGTTTCTACCAAACATCAACATGAATCAGCCATAGGTTTATCTATGTCCCCTCCCACTTGAACATCTCTCCCACCTCCCTCCCCATCCCACCCCTCGAGATTGTTTACATTTCCATGATGATTAGTGATGTTGAGTATCTTTTCATGTGTCTATTAGCCATCTGTGTATCTTCTTTAAAAAATATCTATTTAGGTCCTCTGCTTATTTTTTGAGCTGGTTCAATGTTGAGTTTCATGAGTTATGTGTATATTTTGCATTTTTAATCCTTTATCAGATAAAAATTTTCCAAATTTCTGCCTTTTTGTCTTGTTGATAGTTTCCTTCACCATACAAAAGCTTCTTTTGATATATTCTCATTGCCTATTTTTGTTTTCCTTGTTTAAAAAGACGTATCAAAAATATAATGTCAACCAATATCAAAGAGCATATTGCCTATGTTTTCCTCAGGGAGTTTTATGGTGTCAGATCTTACATTTAAGCCTTTGGTCCACATTTTATTTTATGTACATGGTGTTTTGTACATATTGCTGCACTCAATATGCCAGCAAATTTGGAAAACTCAGCAGCGGCCACAGGGCTGGAAAAGATCAGTTTTCATTCCAATCTCAAAGAAAGGCAATGCCAAAGGATGCTCAAGTTCAGTTCAATCACTCAGTCGTGTCTGACTCTGTGACCCCATGGACTGCAGCACACCAGGCCTCCCTGTTCATCACCAGCTCATCGAGTCTACTCAAAGTCATGTCCACTGAATCCGTGATGCTATCCAACCATCTCATCCTCTGTCGTTCCCTTCTCCTCCCACCTTCAATCTTTCCCAGCATCAGGGTCTTTTCAAATTAGTCAGCTCTTCACATCAGGTGGCCAAAGTATTGGAGTTTCAGCTTCAGCATCAGTCCTTCCAATGAACACCCAGGACTGATTTCCTCTAGGATGGACTGATTGGATCTCCTTGCTGTCCAAGGGATTCTCAAGAGTCTTCTCCAATACCACAGTTCAAAACCATAAATTCTTCAGTGCTCAGCTTTCTTTACAGTCCAACTCTCACATCCATACAAGACTACTGGAAAAACCATAGCCTTGACTAGATGGACCTTTGTTGGCAAAGTAATATCAAGAGGTTCTTTAGTTCTTCTTTGCTTTCTGCCATAAAAATGCTCAAACTAGTGCACAATTAACGATCATCTCACATGGTAGCAAAGTAATGCTCAAAATTCTCCAAGCCAGGCTTCAACAGTACATGAACCGTGAACTTTCAGATGTTCAAACTAGATTTAGGAAAGGCAGAAGAACCAGAGATCAAACTTCCAACATCCGTTGGTTCATCAAAAAAGCAAAAGAGTTCCAGAAAAACATCTAATTCTGCTTTATTGACTATGCCAAAGCCGTTGACTGTGTGGATCACAGGAAACTGTGGAAAATTCTTCAAGAGCTGGGAATACCAGACCACCTGCCTGCCTATTGAAAAATCTGTATGCAGGTCAGGATACAGTTAGAACTGGACATGGGACAATAGACTGGTTCCAAATAGGGAAAGGAATACGTCAAGGCTGTACATTGTCACCCTGCTTATTTAACTTATATGCAGAGTACATCATGAGAAATGCTGGGCTGGAGGAAGCACAAGCTGGAATCAAGATTGCCAGGAGAAATATCAGTAACCTCAGATATGCAGATAACACCACACTTATGGCAGAAAGTAAAGAATAACTAAAGAGCCTCTTGATAAAACTGAAAGAGGAGAGTGAAAAAGTTGGCTTAAAACTCAACATTCAGAAAATTAAGATCATGGCATCTAGTCCCATCACTTCATTGCAAATAGATGGGGAAACAATGGAAACAGTGACAGACTTAATTTTGGAGGGCTCCAAAAGGGCTTCCCTTGTGGCGCAGAGGTTAAAGCGTCTGCCTGCAATGTGGGAGACCTGGGTTCGATCCCTGCGTCAGGAAGATCCCCTGGAGAAGGGAATGGCAACCCACTCCAGTATTCTTGCCTGGAGAATCTCATGGACGGAGGAGCTTGGTCTCAAAGAGTCGGACACGACTGAGTGACTTCACTTTCACTTTCACTTTCCAAAATCACTTCAGATGGTGACTGCAGTCATGAAATTAAAAGATGCTTGCTCCTTGGAAGAAAAGTTATGACCAACATAGACAGCTTATTATAAAGCAGAGACATTACTTTGCCAACAAAGGTCCATCTAATCAAGGCTATGGTTTTTCCAGTGGTCATGTATGGATGTGAGAGTTGGACTATAAAGAAAGCTGAGTGCCGAAGAATTGATGCTTTTGAACTGTGGTATTGAAGAAGACTCTCGAGAGTCCCTTGGACTGCAAGGAGATCTAATCTGTCCATCCTAGAGGAAATCAGTCCTGGGTGTTCATTGGAAGGACTGATGCTGAAGCTGAAACTCCAATACTTTGGCCAC
This sequence comes from Neotragus pygmaeus, assembly GCA_006410875.1. Taxonomy (NCBI): domain Eukaryota; kingdom Metazoa; phylum Chordata; class Mammalia; order Artiodactyla; family Bovidae; genus Neotragus; species Neotragus pygmaeus. The sequence continues at coordinate 29,680 of SJYV01022531.1, forward strand.
CTGATGTGAAGAGCTGACTAATTTGAAAAGACCCTGATGCTGGGAAAGATTGAAGGTGGGAGGAGAAGGGAACGACAGAGGATGAGATGGTTGGATAGCATCACGGATTCAGTGGACATGACTTTGAGTAGACTCGATGAGCTGGTGATGAACAGGGAGGCCTGGTGTGCTGCAGTCCATGGGGTCACAGAGTCAGACACGACTGAGTGATTGAACTGAACTTGAGCATCCTTTGGCATTGCCTTTCTTTGAGATTGGAATGAAAACTGATCTTTTCCAGCCCTGTGGCCGCTGCTGAGTTTTCCAAATTTGCTGGCATATTGAGTGCAGCAATATGTACAAAACACCATGTACATAAAATAAAATGTGGACCAAAGGCTTAAATGTAAGATCTGACACCATAAAACTCCCTGAGGAAAACATAGGCAATATGCTCTTTGATATTGGTTGACATTATATTTTTGATACGTCTTTTTAAACAAGGAAAACAAAAATAGGCAATGAGAATATATCAAAAGAAGCTTTTGTATGGTGAAGGAAACTATCAACAAGACAAAAAGGCAGAAATTTGGAAAATTTTTATCTGATAAAGGATTAAAAATGCAAAATATACACATAACTCATGAAACTCAACATTGAACCAGCTCAAAAAATAAGCAGAGGACCTAAATAGATATTTTTTAAAGAAGATACACAGATGGCTAATAGACACATGAAAAGATACTCAACATCACTAATCATCATGGAAATGTAAACAATCTCGAGGGGTGGGATGGGGAGGGAGGTGGGAGAGATGTTCAAGTGGGAGGGGACATAGATNTGCTCCTTGGAAGAAAAGTTATGACCAACATAGACAGCTTATTATAAAGCAGAGACATTACTTTGCCAACAAAGGTCCATCTAATCAAGGCTATGGTTTTTCCAGTGGTCATGTATGGATGTGAGAGTTGGACTATAAAGAAAGCTGAGTGCCGAAGAATTGATGCTTTTGAACTGTGGTATTGAAGAAGACTCTCGAGAGTCCCTTGGACTGCAAGGAGATCTAATCTGTCCATCCTAGAGGAAATCAGTCCTGGGTGTTCATTGGAAGGACTGATGCTGAAGCTGAAACTCCAATACTTTGGCCACCTGATGTGAAGAGCTGACTAATTTGAAAAGACCCTGATGCTGGGAAAGATTGAAGGTGGGAGGAGAAGGGAACGACAGAGGATGAGATGGTTGGATGGCATCACGGACTCAGTAGACGTGAGTTTGAGTAAACTCCAGGAGTTGGTGATGAGCAGGGAGGCCTGGTGTGCTGCAGTCCATGGGGTCACAAAGAGTCAGACATGTCTGAGTGACTGAACTGAACTGAACATGGTGTGAGAAAGTAGTTCAGTTTGATTCTTTTGCATATAGTGATCCAATTTTCCCAACATTTACTAAAGAAACTGTCTTTTCCCATTATATGCTATTGCCTCTTTTGTTTAGATTAACTGACCATGTAAGCATGGGTTCATTTCTGGGCTTTCTGTTCTTTTCCATTGATTTCTGTGTCTGTTTTTATGCCAATATCCTACTTTTTTTTTTTAATATAGTTTGAAATCAGGGAGATTTATACCACCTTTCTTTCTCAAGATTGTTTTGGCTACTCAGAGTCTTTTGTGCTTCCATACCAATTTTTGAACTATTTGTTCTAGTTTTATGAAAAATATCATTGGCATTTCGATAGGAATTGTATTCAATCTGTAGGTTACCCTGGGTATAATGGTCATTTTAACTGGCTATTCTTCCAATTCATGATCACAGCATATCTTTCTATCTGCTTGTGTCACCGTCAATTTCTTTCATCAGTTTTCTGAGTACAGGTCTTTCACCTCCTTGGTTAGATTTATTCCTGTGGACTGTAGCCTGCCTGTTCATGGAATTCTCCAGCCAAGAATACTGGAGTGGGTAGCCATTCCCTTTTTCAGGGAACCTTCCTGACCCAGGGATCAACCAAAGGATCAAACTCAGGTCTCCTGCATTGCAGGCAGATTCTTTACCATCTGAGCCTCCAGGGAAGGGTATCTTACAATTATAAAAATCCCAAGGGTCAGTCCAGCCACAGCATTAGTTCTGAAAGGGGAGAAGTCTATAGGGACTTGCCACGGCCCCAGGTGAATGTCCCTAAGCATTTCTAGCCAATAACATTGCTATCAATAAGCAAAGACCAGCAGAAAACAGGAAGTTAAAGCAAGGAAAGTTGTTGAGAATGATTCTTTGATTTATGATTTAAGCACCTGTTTGCATGCTGATTGAAGCCATTTATTGAAATGGAAGCACTAGAAAAAGCAGTTTTTAGTAAAATCTAGGGCATTCAACATGTTAAGCTTGAAATGCTTCTTTAAGATCTTCAGATAAGGGAACTTTACTCAATATTCGGTGATAATCTACATGGGAACAGAATCTAAAAAGAATGACCATTTGTATATGTATAACTAAATCACTTTGCAGTACACTTAAAATGTTATAACAAAATATTATACACCAACTATGTGATTTAGTCACTGACTCTTACAATATCTGATTCTTGTGATCTTCATGGACTACAGCCTGCCAGTCTCCTCTCTCCATGGGATTTCCAGGCAAGCATACTGGAGTGGGTTTCCATTTCCTACTCCAGGGTATCTCCAGCCATTCCCCAGTGGCTCAGTGGCAAAGAATCAGCCTGCAGTGCAGGAGACCTGTAGAAGACGCAAGTTCAATCCCTGGGTAAGTCAACTATACTACAATACCGGAGTGGGTAGCCTATCCTTTCTCCAGTGGGTCTTCCTGACCCAGGAATCAAACTGGGGTCTCCTGCATCACAGGTGGATTCTTTACCAACTGAGCTATCAGGGAAGCTGCCACAGTATAAATAAAAATTAATTTTAAAATAATATTTTTAAAAAAGATCTCCAAATGAGACAGCAAGACCTACTCATTTGGAAATCAGAAGGAAGATTCAATTGAACAGAAATTTAAACATTAGAACAGAAGTTTGATTAGTCCTAGCAAAATTATGTATTTCGGTAGGATTATATTTCACAAGCAAAGCATATAAAGTTTTTCCATTAGGCAGACTTTTGAAGAGTCACCGGGAAAGAGGAAGGGGGATTGTTCCTTTATACTACGTTATGTCTTTGCTAGACTACAGAGAGTCATGTTCTTACTAACCACCAGAACACAACCACCCCTTCACGGATCATTTTACCCCTGTTCTCCCACATGCACTCTCATTCACATGCCTTAAGAATACAATTTGCCATCATGATTCTAGCCATTTAATACTAACTTCCTCCTTTTGAGAGTTTCTGAAGTTTCTGACTACTACTAACTACAGAGAATCATAAGAGATAATATAACAAAAAAGGGAAATTTTTAATGCTTTGAGATATCCTAAATTTCTTACGATAAAAACTATCTCTTTGTTTTTTGGAAAACACAGGCACAGATCTATCAATTCCTAACTTCACTTCATCCCTCTTTTCATTCTTTCTTTTTTTTTAATGTGTGGGTACTCAACTCAGTCTGATTTTTCTGTATTTCTTAGTCAAATATGGATTTTCTAATCTACTTCCCCTTGATCAGTGAAATATATATTCTTAAATCCTTCCTTCTCTATCACTTGACCTTGAAAAACTAAAATGGAGCTAACTTTTGTGATGATGCTGAATTTAGGTTGCTTTTGTTTTGGGGGGTTTTTTGGGTTACACTAACATCTGAGGTTGGTTTTTTTAACATTCAAGAAAATTTCAGGTTATCTAAACCAACATGTTCCAAATTCACATAAGGAGCCAGGCTGGGTTGCTCTCTCTCACTCTTATCTGATTTTTTTATCATCACATCAGAAAACAGATATTTTAAATCATCTGAGAAATAACAAAGCAAAGTGATGAGAAATCTTTAATGTCTCCCAAAATAGAAAATCTTAGATACCATCTTGAATCATACTGAATGTTTCTCTTATCTGCCCAATTGCTCATAAATCTGAATTACCTTTCTAATTTCATGCTTCCTTAGCCTATTACTGTGTATGACTTCTATTTTAGTCCTAAAATCATCTAGCTTCACAATTCTTTCACTTTCTTGGGCACTTACTTTATAAAACATCACTCTTGAAATCAACATCGATTCCTAAATTCCCATTCTTGGCTTTTTTACTTCAACTCTCCTATCTGGAACTATTATAAAAAGAAAATACAACCTCACTTCCACTTTGAAGTTATTCTTCTGGAAACACTAGTATGTACCCTTGTAGTGAGGCATGTAGAATCTCTTAGGTCTGTTTCGGTGAAGCTTTTACCCAGGAAATCTGGATTTATTCAGAGAAGCTAGACCTTAGTCATTGTACTCTGAAAGACTAGGAAACTTTAGATGTGAAATTAATCTCAAAAGAAGTAGTATTGTTAAAGGCTAATTTTTATGCAAGGGGAGAAAAAAATTCTAGAATCTGCATGTGTCATAACAAAAATTACTCAAATTTGGGACTTCCTTTGTGGTCCATTGGCTCAGAGTCTGAGCTCCCAGTGCAGAGGGCCTAGATTTGTTCCCTAGCCAGAGAATTTGACCCTGCAAGCTGCAACTAAAGAGCCACATGATGCAACAAAGATCAAAGATCCCACATGCCACAACTAAGACTCAGCACAGCCAAATAAGTAAATATTTTTTAATTATTCAAATTTCTTTAAAATCCAGATGAAATATATGCTCTAACTTCACAGTCCTTTCCCTGGTTGCTCAGCCCTCTGTAGGCTCTTGCCTCTTTTTGCCAGAGACCTTGAGTCCAAGTCAATCCAGGCTCAATTTACACAGGCTGCTTTTCCTCACATTACAGCATTTTCATCACAATGAAGAAAAATAACATAATTCCTATTCTGCAACATTTGTGTATGAATGTACCTATTAAAAAGTTTAATACAGTATTAAATAATTAGATAATGTTTTAGAGAATCTTATATACATGCAAAACTTTTTTGTGGGATATGATATAATAATTTATAACAAGATGTACATAATAAGATATATTGATATATTTGGTCTTCAACCTTCATTCGTGACTCACACACCCAAAGTGCTTATAATTTCCTGAATGATTAGAGCAATAGAAACATCTTTTGTTACACTTGTTTTTTGTCCTTGGTTGCTAATGTAGCTCAGAGCAATAAAGGTAAAATGGGTGTCTTTTATTATTTTTTTTAATGTATATGTGTCGTCGAGTCCCTTAACAATTCACCTGAAATTATCACATCATTGTTAATCAGCCATACTCCAATACAAAATAAAAAGCTTACAAAAGAAAATTTTAAAACCTTTTCAATGAGTTTATGCTAATGAGATAACTTTTGGAATGTCCCTATATAACCTATGGATAGAGGCTGATTAATAAGGGGACCAACCATATAATTAGAGTGCTGAAACTTACAGCCCCACTCCCCATCCTCCAGGCAAGGGAAAAGGATTGGAGGTCCAATTAATCACCAATGACTGATAATCAGTCATTCTATTGATACATGAAGCCCCAGAAAACCCCAAAAGGACAGGGTTCAGAGAGCTTCCAGGTCAGTGAAGAACACTTCCATGTGCCAGGACAGTAAAGCATCTTCCCAAACTTCATGGCAGCAGAAGTTCCTGTGCTCAGGAAACTTCCAGACCTCATTCTCTGTATGTCTTCATCTGGCTGCTAACTCTTCTCCTTTAATATCCTTTGTAATAAACTAGGAATCTAGAAAGTAAGAGGCTTCCCAGGTGGCTCAGTGGTAAAGAATCTGCCTACCAATCCAGGAGATGCAGGAGACTTGACTTGGATTCCAGGAAGGCCCTCTGGAGGAAGAAATGGCAACCCACTCCAGTATTCTTGTCTGGAGAATCTCATAGGCAGAGAAGTCTGGTGGGCTACAGTCCGTGGGGTCACAGAGTCGTAACTAAGCACGCATGCACACACTAGTAAGTAAACTGCTTTCCTGAGTTCTGTGAGCTGTGCTAGCATATTAAACAAAATGTCAAATTAAAAATTAATACAAAATAGATGGTTTTCTAAAAGATAAAAATTATTGGAAATGACTAAGAAGAACTAAAAATCCTAAACCCCAGAATCACAGAGGAAAGGGAAAATGTGGTCAAAGAAATCCTCTTAAATAGACAAGAGTTTGGAGAACTTCATGGGCAAATTTAACCAAATTTCTAAGAAGTATATATACACCTATATGCTATAGTCTGAATGATGTGTACCTCAAAAATTTACGTGTTGAAATCCTAATGTCCGAATATGGTGGTATTAGGTGGTGGGGCCTTTGGGGAGTGATTAGGTCATGAGGATGGGGCCATCAAGACTGGGACTCATAAAAAAAGAAGAAGATTGGGACTTGTGCCTTATAAAAGAAGTTCCAGGAAACCCATAGACTTTCCCTTCCATCCTTGGAAGAGACAGGATAAGGGATGTCACCAACACATGATCATGCCGATGCCTTGACTTGGACTTCCCAGCTCCAGAACTTTGAGAAATACATTTTCTGTCATTTATAAGCTACCCAGTGTCCAGTGTTTTGTTACAGCATTCCAAACATGAAAAGACACTATACTACAGGTAAATTTAATAAAATGGTTCAGAAAATAGAAAAGGAAGAAGAGCATTCTGACTCATTCTACAAAATAGACATAAACTGATTTCAAACTTGCAGAGCACACACACACATAAAAACTATGGGTCTTCCCACTTACAGATAGAAATGCTTAGAGCAAACTTTACAACATATTTAAAGAATGCTGTATTCCAACTATGTTAGATCTAGTCCCTCAGCCCTCAGCATCCACTCCCACCTCCTTCATCGTATCTGTCATTGCTTCGGAGAATGGAAAGCTATGAATGACATTTTCCAGACTCCCTTTTATTTTCTTGATGCAAATTTGTAAACACCAATTAAATTCAATAGTGCGTGAGACTTGGGAGTAAAAATGAAGCAGGAGCTAATTTTCTATTGATAATAAAGGTCATAAATTGTGAATTTCCAGATGCAATTGTGGCTAGACTGAGTATTCCTGTGTCCAGCCACCAGACCCTTATGGGTGAAAAGAAAATTGTGATGTAACTTCCTTGGTGGTCCCTTCCAATGCAGGAGGTGCAGGTTTGATCCCTGTTCAGGACGCAAAGTTCCCATGGTCAAAAAGTCAAAACATAAAACAAACAATATCATTACAAATTCAATAAAGACTTCAAAAAAAGAGAAAATCGTGATGAGGTTGGCATGGAGGCAAAACTCTTGATGCTGCAGACCCTGGGATCACCGTTACTGCAGTTCGACCTTGACCTCAAGGGCATCATTCAAGAATCGCCAACTCGGAGAGATATAGAAGCTGAAAGGGGCCAGGCCCTACCACTGCTTTGAATAGGCAATGGACATCTCAAATGGACAAGTGTTGGACAGCAAGGGTCAATCCCAATGAACATTATCTTTTATCGCAGGTTTCCTCTGTGGAATAGCTGAGTTTGTGGTTTTGTTTTTCAGAACTCTGCTTTAGCAAGATGTGAAAAAGAGATGAGGTTAGAGAAGCTCATCCAATTCCAGATATGATGAAGGAAGAGGGTCACCAGGAAACACCCCCTGTCCCCAGAAGGATGGGTTGAATTTATCACTTAGCCCCCTGCTTGGCCCTAATCCTCCTTCAATGGCCAGTGGATGAGGAAGGTGCATGTTTGCATTAAGCAGCAGACAACCAGACATGAACTTTCATGGTAGAAAGAAACCAGCAAAAAAACGGAATGCTGATCATGCTGGACAAGCTGGATGAACGTGTGCATCTAAACAAGGACTGCTCTGTGTCTTCGCATTTGAATGAGGTCATGCTGGGAATTCTCTCTGCAGGGATCTGGCAGGACTGACATGCAGTTCTCTAAATGCACATGTTTGTCTCATCCTTTTTGTTATTTATTAAAGTATTAACACACTTTATATTAATTAAAATACTAATTAATTGGCATCCTATTAATAAAATACTAATTAATTGATACACTATTAATTAAAGTATTGATATACTATATATTAATATACTATATACTAGTATTAATATACTATATACTATATTCTCACCTTTATATAATTTTAAAAAAAAAACATTCCAAATGTGAAGAAAAGAAAAATGGTGTGTATTGAGTGCTGCTAGTATCACTGTTTTCAACTTCTGAAATACTGTTTGTGGTTTTTATTGTTGTTATTCTCATTTATAAATATATCACACTGTATTTACTAAAAAAAAAAAGAAAGAAAGAATCCTCAACTCTCATTAATTTAGTCTCCAATCATTTTTCATATTTAAACTTTGGGTGCACAAAAAAAATTTTAATTATAATTTGAGATTTCTAGTATACTAGCCTCTTGACATTCTTGTTTTCTTTTGTTATGTTTGATGTTTATTATATGAATATCATTAGCCAATATAAAAGCTAGAACTTTATAACATGTCTATGTGATCCTGCCAATCCTGCCTCCTGCCTACCATACAAATGTCACCATTATATTGAGCTTTGATTATCAAACCCTTGATGTGTTTTCACTTTTACCATATATGTGCCTAAACAATGCAAGCATACTGATTAAAGTTGGTGGCTCAGAGGTAAAGAACTTGTCTGCCAATGTAAGAGACATGGGTTTGATCCCTGGGTCAGAAGATCCCCTAGAGAAGGCAATGGCAACTCATCCAGTATTCTTGCCTGGAAAATCCCCTGGACAGTGCAACCTGGCAGGCTACAGTCCATGGAGTCACACGTCAGACATGACTTTGTGACTAATCAGGCACACATTGATTAAAGTCATCCCCATGAACAACTCTTCATTTTAAAAACCACATTTAATAGACCCTAGATTTCTCTTAATACAGCATTTGTTGGATGATGTTTATAAATGAAAAATGTAGATATATGTACTTCCCAATGTGGTTGTACCAATATAAATTCAAATCAGTAAAGTGTAAGAGATCTCATTTATCTACATCTCCAACACTTGGTATTACCTATTTATTCATTTTTGCCATTAAAATAGGTATGAAATATTATATTACTATGACCTTAACTTGCAGTTCTCAAGTTATGAGTGAAGCTGAGCATCTCTAAACATACAGCTTATTAGGTTATGTACTTCCTCTTCCATGAAGTGCTTTTTACTTATTTTTCCAAATTTTTGCCTTTCTAATTATTTCATGACAGTTATTTAAGGTTCTTGGTATTAATACTGTGCTCATGAAAAGTAATTGAAATATCTTCTCCCAGCTCAGTTTTCAAAAATTTTTAATTTAAAAACACTATAAAGGGTTTTNCATCTAGATGTGTATAAGAGACAGATTTTTGCCTTTCTAATTATTTCATGACAGTTATTTAAGGTTCTTGGTATTAATACTGTGCTCATGAAAAGTAATTGAAATATCTTCTCCCAGCTCAGTTTTCAAAAATTTTTAATTTAAAAACACTATAAAGGGTTTTGATAAACACAAGTTCATAAAATCTGCCTGCCAGTGCAAAAGATACGGGTTCAATCCTAGTTCTGGAAGATCCCCTGGAGAAGGAAATGGCAACTCACTCTGTATTCTTGCCTGGGAAATCCCATGGATAAAGGAACCTGGCAAGCTACAGTCCGTGGGGTCACAAAAGAGCCAGACACAATTTAGCAACTAAACAACAACAAAGCCTTTTAATAGACAAAATAGTACAATATCTGGAACAAGAAATGTTGAAAAAAAGTATGAAAAAAGAGAAGAAAAGAATGAATAACAAACTAAACACAAAAAGAAAATTAAGGAAAGCTCACCCTAAGATTAGTGGAAAAGAGGTTAATAGAAGAGGACGAACTGAAGAGAGAAATGCATTGGAATATCCCCATGACCTGATATGATAAGAATTATCATAAATTACAAAAGGAAATTATAATTTTACAATGGGTCTAAATTTTAAAGATGTTAGTGAATAAAGTTCCACTCAGAGGTAAATCTTCTTCATCTCACATATTGATTTCCTTTTAGAATCACAGAAAACATCGTTCCAACCCCATCCTCTCCCGTCCCAGAAAACAACTGAAGCACATTCCTCTGCAGAAAAGTTGGGTTCATTTCGGTGCCAAAATCTAAGGAGAAACAACAAAGGGTAAAAACACTTCAGTGAATGCTGAGTGATTGATTAGAAAGTACTTAGGGTTAGGGTTGAAAAAATTGGGGTTCAGGATGAAAGAACATCCCAATGATGACTCCTTTACTTCATATAGCCATCCTCAAAAACCTCACATGCAGGTGGCTTCCCTGATTGTTCAATGGTTAATATTTTGCCTCCCAGTGTAGAGGGCACAGGTTCAATCCCTGGTCAAGAAGCTAAGATCCCACATGCCTTGAGACCAAAAAACCAAAACATAAGCAGTATTGTAACAAATTCAATAAAGACTTTAAAAAGGTCTACATCAAAAAATAAAAGTCTTAAAAATAAAACTACATGTACAGACACATACTTTCACTCTTACTAATCTAAAATTCTCCTGGAAAATAAGTTTTTATGAAACAAGGCAAGATATAATGCTTTAAAATCTGATCTTCATTTCCTCTCCTATACAGAGCACTTATCCTGACCTCTCTCACTTATGCACTCTTATCATATTCCTAAATCTCTCTGTTCTCACGGAGCTACACAAAGTGAGTATCAGAATGCATGACTCTGGGATACAATCTGTGGTAGGGTGGGATAGAAGGGACAAGACATTATTTTTTAAATTAAAAGACCTGGTACAGCTGCTGACTCATTTGACTTTAAGTAAGTAATTTAATTCTTCATCTACAAAGATAGGAATCACCACAAGTTCCCCAAATAGCTCACAAGGTTGTGTAATAATGTATAATTAAATTCAGGGTTTTTTAAAGCCACAAACAAATAGTATTATTATATAATTTTCCTATTAGAATTTGAACATAATACTGCTTCAGATGTTTAAATCTTATTAACTGGAGAAATACTTAACTGAATTGTTTAGGAACAGCAAAAGTAACAGTTAAGAGCACCATCTTTGGACTTAAATAGAGTTGAGACTACTTTCTCATCTTACTAATTTTTTCTATTTCTTATCAGTACAATGAGTTCTGAAAAAGAAGTTTTTATGAAATTTAGGTAAGATAATGCACGCACTTAGTAAGAACTTAATGATTGTTAGACTCTTGTTTTCAAAGTTATAGCCATTAGTATTAGCATTAATAGTTGCTGCTAACAAAATTTCTTTAATTTTTTTGTGTAAACAAGGCACTAGGGTTCATTAATCTGAGTCTGCACTCACCCCTGGAAAATCCCATGGATGGAGGAGCCTGGTAGGCTACAGTCCATGGGGTAGGGAAGAGTCGGACACGACTGAGTACTTTACTTTCACTTTTCACTTTCATGCATTGGAGAAGGAAATGGCAACCCATTCCAGTGTTCCTGCCTGGAGAATCCCAGGGACAGGGGAGCCTGGTGGGCTGCCGTCTACGGGGTCACACAGAGTCGGACACGACTGAAGCGACTCAGCAGCAGCAGCAGCAGCAGCAGCAGCACTCACCTGACATTTTCCTTGTAAGGTGTCTGATCAATCCATTGCCAGTTGCCATTCCCTTGTGGGTCTGAGAGTCCCAGAAAATAAGAAAATGTTTTATTCAGCTGCTGGATAATGAAATCCTATGTGGAGAAAAAGAGTCACAGGCTGAAATTTCCAGGTTGGATCAAGTAAGGGCTATCTCTAGCTCTGGAGAAAAGAAAATGCAGGTGTGAGGAACAGTGTCATGACAGCACACTGAACAAGACTGCCGGCTAAAACACCAACACTATCCCAGAAGGAAGAAGGCTCTGTTCCACGAGTTCCCATCTCGGACGATTTATTCTCTTCTTCACCAAGAGACAATTCTTTTCAATGTACAGATCAGTTTCTGTGCTTTAAATGTTTAATAAATTTTACAAATGTGTGTGTGTCACCTTATTTATCATTGTTGATCAGTAAAATTACATTTGGGTCTTCAAATTTGTTTGTCTACTTTCCTAAGCAGTACTTCTCTAGGAAATAGATTTCAATACTTGCAAAAGTTAAACATAAAGGAGTTCTAACTAAATTTTAACTGTAGTGTGTGGTTAATTTCTGAAATTATTATTAGTTTTGGAACAAGAGGAGTCAAGATGGAGAGTAGAAAGACCCCGAGTTCCGTCTTTTCACAACACACCAGGATTACAACTATATAAAGCAACTGGCAATGAGAATGACCTGCAGGCTAGTTGAAAGATCTTCTACAACTTAACAGGTAGATGGGTCAGAGACACAAAGGAGTCAAGATCCATACACCCAGATAGGTAACTCACAGATGAGATGATAATTAAAATTACAGAGATTATCTACAAGAAGCAATAAACCATAGAGTAGTTAACTGGACAAAAAAAAAAAAAAAAAACTCCAGTGAGACTCACTTCAGTCTTAAGGACACACACAGACTGAAAGTGAACAAATGGAAAAAGATATTCCACACAAATGAAGCTAAAATGGAGCAGGGGTAGCAAAAAATGAATTTGGACCATTACCTTATACTGCATAAAAGAAAAAGAATACAAAATGGAAGAAAGACCTAAATATAAGACCCATAACTAAAAAAATTGTGAAAGAAAACACAACAGAAATGTTCTATGACACTGGATTTGGCAATTTTTTAGCTATGACACCAAAATCATAGGCAACAGAGAAAAAATAAACTAACTTAACTACATCAAACTCTAAAACTTCTGAGCATCAAAGGAGATAATCAACAAAGTGTAAAGGCAACCTGTGAAATGGGAGAAAATATTTGAAATCATATATCTGATAAGGAATTGATATCTAAAATATATAAAACTACTATAGCTCAACAAAAAACCCCACAGATATCTCAATTTTTAGAATACAGAGTACTTGAATACACATTTCTTCAAAGAAGGCATGCAAATGATCAACAAATATATGAAAAGATGCCTGATCATTAAAGAAAGGGAAATCAAGTCACAATAAAATATAATTTCACATCCATTAGGATGGCCACTACTGGAATAAAGACAAAGAAAATAATATGTTGTCAATAAAATGGAGAAATTGGAATCTTTGTGTACTCTTGGTGGGACTATAAAATAGTGTAGCCACTGTGTAAAACAGTATAGTGGTTCCTCAAAAAATTCAAATTAGGATTACTATGATCCAGCAATCCCACTTCTGAATATATATGCAGAATAATTGAAAGCAAAATTTCAAAGATCATCTGTGTTTATTGCAGCATTGTTCAGGAAAGCCAGGTGATGGAGCATCCCAAACATCCATAAACATGTGAATGGATAAGTGATACATGTTTTATACATAGAGTGGAATACTATTCAGACTTACAAAGGAGGAAAATCCTGTCACATGCTACAAAATGGATAAATTTTGAAGATATTATACTAAGTGAAATAAGGCAATCACAAAAATACAAAATGCTATATGATGTGACTTGTATGAGGTATCTATAAGTATTAATTGTCAAACTCATAAATACAGAAATTAAAAAAGTGGTTTCCAGGGACTGGAGGGAGGGGGAAATGGGTTGTCACTGTCCATTGGGTATCAGTTAGGCAAGATGAAAAAGTTGTTAAATCTTATTGAGTTAGTCAAAAAGTTCATTTGGGTTTTTCCATAAGACATTAACTCTAATACTTTGGCCAACTGATGCAAAGAGCTGACTCTTCTAAGAAAGGACTCTGATGCTGGGAAAGATCGAAGGCTGGAGGAGAAGGGGATGACAGAGGATGAGATGGTTGGATGGCATCACTGACTCAATGGACGTGAGTCTGAGCAAACTCTAGGAGATGGTGAAAGACAGGGAAGCCTGGCATGCTGCAGTCCATGGGGTCGCAAAAAGTGAGACGTGACTGAGCGACTGAACAACAATAAGACATTACAAATACAATCATGTGAATATAGTTAGCACTACCAAATTGTATACTTTAAAAGAGTTAAGGTGGTTAAGTTTTGTTATTCTCGTTCCTCAGTTTTTTAAAAATTTTAATGAAAAATAAAGAAAACCAAAGTACCTGCTCTGTTTCTGTGTTGATCACCACCAAGTGAGCTCCCATCCCAACGCAGTTCTGCTCACTCTTAGCCCAAAAATTCTCTTCAGAAGAAATAAAGTAGCAGCTGGAACCGAACGGCTTCCAGGTTCCTGGGCAACATCCCCAAATCTTTTCTGCATTGCGTGAAAGGAAAGGGTGAGTCTAAGATGAGACTAATAAGCTTAAAGGGGCATGTTCTATACATATAAAATTCTGATGATCTGTAGTCCTTTTTCAAAGACAGGTTTCTTAGTTCATGTATTTTCTTTCAATTCCCTTAATTATATAATTTGATGCCATAGAATTGCTTGTAAATAAACATTATTCAACATTAAGCCCTCAATATTTACTAAGGTTTGCCCGCAAAATGTTTCTGGATTTTTTTTTTTGCCAAAAAAGTCACTATCAAATTTTTTTTCCTGTTCTTCATATTCTTTATATATTAGAAGCACTAAATTCTTTCAGAGTTTCAAATGATCAACATAAGTGAGTCTGGAATTCCAGTTCTGCTTAATAATCTTGGGCAAGCCACAGAGCCTCAAATTTTTAACAGTTTAATAATGATAATTATTTCAGGATGATTGTGGGAATTATAATTATTATCATTAGAATTCTGTCTCTACCATTTATTATATATGTCCTTGAACAAATTCCATAACCTCCTTGCACCTCATTTTTTAAATCCTTAAAATGGAAATAACAATACCAAACTCAAGGTGAGAGTTAATCACATAATATATACAAAGCACTTTAAAGAATTCTTAAGATGTAATAATTGCTCATAAATATTACCTAGTACTAATTTTTACACAGTATCAAGCACTTAAGACTATAAACAAATAGTTCTCCCCTTTCTCCTTCAAAGCACCAGTTTGTCACTCTCCTTAGATTAAAATATCTGCAACTGACTGTAAAAATATCCACTGATGTCTTTTATATGTGTGTATATATATATATAATTTTAGCCCATGTGTATGTATATCTAAATAATATAACTTTGTTGGGTTTTGAACTTTCTTAAAGGTATTATATGTAGTCTTCTTGGGCTTAATTTCTCATTCCATAGTGCTAAAATTCATCCATATTGTTATACGTAGCTCTATTCTATTTGTGTTTTTATTAATTATGGTCAAATTGTTACATATTAAGTAATGAGGAAACATTTAAAGGCTTATAATTCATTTTATAATATTATAAAATGAATAGACTACATGAATATCATTTTAATATTGGCCCCCTTTAGGAATCTATCTTAATTATATATTCTGATCACTATTAAAAATTGCCTTTTCATAAGACTTCTCAAAATGTGCCTTAACAGATTATTTTAATTTTAAAAGTCTAATTTGACTGACTGTTTTGATAGTAGGGATTGGTTTTTCCAATTAATTATACATTGCAAACATTTTTCACATGTTAAATACAAATCTCCAGTTCCGAGGTTGACAAAAATACTGAAAAATGTGATGAGTAGAAGAATTTGTCAAAAAGGCATATTGACTTTAATATACTTCAATTTCCTAACTGTTCTGAGAATAATGGACTGATTAAAATGCTTTGTAAGTATTGAACTGCTGCTGCTGCTAATTCACTTCAGTTGTGTCCGATTCTGTGCAACCCCATAGATGGCAGCCCACCAGGCTCCGCCCTCCCTGGGATTCTCCAGGCAAGAACACTGGAGTGGGTTACCATTTCCTTCTCCAATGCATGAAAGTGAAAAGTCAAAGTGAAGTCGCTCAGTCGTGTCCGACTCTTCGTGACCCCATGGACTGCAGCCTACCAGGCTCCTCCGTCCATGGGATTTTCCAGGCAAGAGTACTGAAGTGGGTTGCCATGTAATTAATAGTCATTTGATAAGACTTCTTAAACATTTTTGGTGTACTTTCCAGAAATTGAGAAAGCAAATGACTACTGACTGAAAAATAGCAAGACTTTGCAAATTATTCCATTTATTTTTCTTAACACCCAACAGCAGCGAAAAATAACCTAATCAAATTCTCAGCAGACCACCACAAATAATTTTTGGTACTAGAACACTGTATGATTTCTGGCAAATAACTCTGAAAATTTTCAAAAAACTGACTGACATCCTAACAAAGCCCATCTACTTATTTAGGTAAGTAAGGCTTATCTAAAGTTTGTGTTGCTAAAGTGAAAAACAGGAGTAGAATTGACGTTGAATTCTCTCCCATTCTAGTAATAATGTTAACCAAGTAGATACAGTCTGATTGCATTTTTCAAGTCCCGTTCATCTAACTTCCAATAGGATTTTGTTTTATTAGTAGTAACTTATCAATATTTAAAGTACATGTGTGATGTTTTGAACACAAGAAATTCATTACACTTAAAGCCCAGTGTTCCACAGAATATAAATATATTACCCCTCTAGATATAATAACTGCTTTTCAAAATCCTTTTAGGGGCTTGGCAAGCAGAAGAGTTTAAATGTGACAGGTCGGGTTTCCCTGGTGGTCCAGTCATGAGGATTGCCTTGCAATGGGAAGGACACCGATCTGATCCCTGGCCCAGGAAGATTGCACATGCGGTGGAGCCACTAAGTTTATGTGCCGCAGCTACTGAGCCTGTGTGCTGCAACTATCAATACTGAAGCCTGCACACCAAGAGACTGCGCTGCACAGCCAAAGAAGCCACCGCAGTGAGGATACCATGCACTGCAACTAGAGAAAGCCCGCATGCAGCGACGAAGACCCACCACAGTCGAAAATAAAATAAATAAATCTTTTTTTAAAAAAAGAAAAGATAAAAGAGGACAGGCCTAGGCAGAGCACAGGTCCACTGAAAAAACTCTGACTTTACCCATGCCTCTGAACATTTCAACACCAGGACTGCGTGGGGGAAGAAATGGAAAACATACAATATGGATTTCAATTAGGTTTTAACTTCAATCAAATGGTAGTTTTGTGTTTGAACTTTCATTTTTCCTTTTCATGGTCATCATAATTTGAAAAGTTGTTGTTTAAAAATTGGGCATTTTTATTTGATGATATTGTATTACACAACATAATTTCATCCTATAAGTGTCTCTGTAACTTGAATTGATTGTGTTGAACATCCTGAGTGGCCATAACATTAAGGTGGATAGATTTAGAGAGTGAATTTGAAGTCTCTTATGTCAGATGAATGTGGAGTTAATTTAATTAATATCCATCTGTTTTGTTCAATTCAGAGTATTCTGAAGACAAAGGCTTCCAGAAAAGTATTCTTTAAAATTTCAGTAGTTACTGTTGGAGTGTCAGTCCTGATAGACTTAAGTTTTCCTCCCCAGAAGGGCCAGCTCTACAGCTCTTTGACAAAAAATAAAACTCCAAGGTGACAACGAAACCATAGGTCAGGGAGAGTAAGGAAAATTACTCCTCAACACCTCCATGCACTACATTCTTGCCAACTACAAAAAAAAATGGGGGAATTTTCAACATCTCACAGAAATACAAAGAAACCTGTGCCCTCTCATTAGTTTTCATAAGTTTCTTCAGAAAAGCAGAGGAGGAAATATTTAGTTCCTGAAATAGCAGGAGTCTAATATTTGGGTCTCATTACTTGGAAGGAGTCAAGTCATAATGACCACTGCAAACATGCACTTTGCCTTTCCTGGGCTTTTGTGAGTCAGACCAGTGTTGGTTCTGAATTGAACTCAACCAATTCTCTCTGTGGCTCAGAGGGTAAAGATTTTCAGCTGGTAAAGAATCTGCCTGCAATGTGATTGGGAGACCTGGGTTTGATCCCTGGGTAGGGAAGATCCCCTGGAGAAAGGAATGGCTACCCACTCCAGTATTCTTGCCTGGAGAATCCCATGGACAGAGAAGCCTGGTGGGCTACAGTACACAACTGAGCAACTAACACTTTCACTTACTTTCAATTCTCCATATGCTAAGTTACCAGAGTTATTGTTTAGAGTAGGGGCAGTCTTACTGAGATAGGAAGACAGCAATACAGCCATTTTGAAAGGACCGGGGAACAGCCTTGCACAAAACAGCCCTTGGAAGCTAAATAGGAGCTTGAGTCCCAGAGACAGGGGTGAAAAAAGCAACAAAGCAAAAACACACTTGCAGGAATAAAAGATTGACTTTATCTCTGCGACGCTAATGAGTATACCTAGTTGCCACAAGAAGCTCAACTAAATATTTTAACCTTATCTGTTTCTGTCCTTTCTTGCAATCGTCATGCATTCCTTTTCCTTCACACAAGCTCTTTCTGTTCCCGACAGCCACCATGGACCCATCTGCCACTGATTTTAAAAGTTTGATGGCCTTTCCTGGTGGGCCAGTGGTTAAGAATTCTCCTTACAATGCAGGGGACTTGGGTTTAACCCCTCATTAGGAAACTAAGATCCCACATATGCTGTGCTTAGCCACTCAGTTGTATCTAACTCTCGCGACCCCATGGACTGACAATCCCACATTTCTCTGTCCTTGGGATTTTTCAGGCAAGAATATTCGAGTGGGTTGCCATTTCCTCCTCCAGGGGATCTTCCCCAGCCAGGGATCGAACCGTGTCTCCAGTGTCTCCTGCATCACAGGCAGATTCTTGGTAACTATGTGCTGCTGAAACCACAGAGCCTGTGCTGTTTAGAGCCTATGTGCCTCAAAGAATACTCAGCACAGCCAAAATGCTAAAATATTTTTTTTAATGTTTGACAATTGTTGGAAATTATCAGTGATCATGGGACAAACTCTCCTTATTGTCATAAAAGCAACTCATCACCTACTACTTGGGGAGCTGGCATTTTTCTCCCTGCCTTTCCTTTTGTGTACAAGTTGTCTACTTTAATAAAAAGCTTTGTCTGCCTAAGACTCTTGTGGAATCTATATTCATTTCTATGGTATCACTGTCCAAGGATCTGGAAAGGATGTAGTAACGCCATCCTGAGCCATGTTCTGAGATCCAAGTTGACTGTAATAAAACTGATTATTGGAATGGATATGGGCGTTATTTTTATTCATTTCTTTTTGGCTGTGCTGGGTCATTTTTTGCTGTGTGTGGGCTTTTCTCTAGTTGTGACGAGTGGAGGCTACTCTCTCTCTGCAGTGCATATGCCTCTCATTGCAGTGGCTTCTCTTATTGCCAAGCGCAGGCTCTAGGGCACACAGGCTTCAGTAGTTGTGGCATGTGGGCTCAGTAGTTGCCACTCCTGAGCTCTAGAGCACAGGCTCAATAGTTGTAGTGCAGGAGCGTAGTTGCTTCACAGCATGTGAGATCTTCCCCGATCAAGGATCAAAGCCACATCTACTGCTTGGCGGGTGGACTTTTTAACCACTGAACTCCCCTGAGCCTCGATATGGGCATTATTAATTGGGCATTTTAGATATCAAAAAGATTTTATCCATTTGGTAGAGGGTGAGGGTAATGTGAAATAAGAACCGTTAGGAATAATTTCCAGGGTGGGCTTCAGCAAATTACAAGGGTATGTTGGTAGCACATATCGAGGTCAACAAGGCTGGAGGAGGCATTTTTTGAAGGCAAATCTAGAACCTGATATGAACAATGAAGTTTAGATATACATTAATTATATCCATGCAGCAAATTTGCATGCTGTGCTGTGCTTAATCGCTCAGTCATTGCCAACTCCTTGCAGCCCCATGGACTGTAGTTCGCCAGAAGCCTCTGTCCATGGGGATTCTCCAGGCAAGAATACTGGAGTGGGTTGCCATGCTCTCTTCCAGGGGATCTTTCCCAACCCAGGGATTGAACCCAGGTCTCCCACATTTCACCAGATTCTTTACCATCTGAGCAACCAGGGAAGCCTGCAGCAAAATTTTTTTTAATAGAATAAACCAATCTTGAACTCAACCCTGACCTCTCTCTGAGAAAAGGGGTAGTCTAGTTAAGCATTGCAACACCTTACCTGTCACCCTTGTCCCTTCACTGAAGCAGGTTAGATTTGAATGATGCGTGTGTAGTTCAGACAGCCTTTTGCCAGCGTTGCCATATGTAAAATAATAAGTCACTGTAAAAGGAGAAGGAGGATTAGTATCCTTCTGTTCTTTCATTATTGAGCTTTATGCTCTAAATCTGTGCCACGCTGGCTTACCTGCAACTGCCGCCACTCCCTTCTTTCTAAGCCAGCTCAATAAAGACCATGCTGATTGTATATGGAATCGAGGGAAAAATGTACTGATGAACCTATTTGCAGGGCAGGAACAGAGACCTGGACATACAGAACGACTTGTGGACACAGGGTGAGAAGGGGAGGGTGGGACGAATTGAGAGCGTAGCATTGACTTATCCACACTACCATGTGTAAAATGGATAGCTAGTGAGAAGCTGCCATATAGCACAAGGAGCTCAGTTGGGTGGTCTGTGATGACCTGGAGGGGTGGGGTGGGAGCGTGGAAGAGAGGCATAAGAGGGAGAGGATATATGTATCCATGTGGCTGATTCACACTGTTGCACAGCAGAAACTAATGCAATTATGTGTTGTGTGTTAGTCACTCAGTCATGTCCGACTCTTTGAGACCCCCTGGACTATAGCACACCAGGTTCCTCTGTCCATGGAATTCTCCAGGCAAGAATACTGGAGTAGGTTGCCCTTTATACTCCAATTGAAAACAAATTGTTTAATGCTTGCTTGTATGCATTATCATGTTTGTTTTTATGCCTACACATTTATTTTTTACTCTTTCCCCCATTAAAATTTAAGCTCTGTGTTCTAGGGCAGAGATTCTGTTTTCTTTTCTTCTTTTTTTTTNACTTGGATAACTGTGGTACTGAATGGTTTGCCTTGGAGATGAACAGAGATCATTCTGTCGCTTTTGAGATTGCATCCAAGTACTGCATTTTGGACTCTTTTGTTGACCATGATGGCTACTCCATTTCTTCTGAGGGATTCCTGCCCGCAGTAGTAGATATAATGGTCATCTGAGTTAAATTCACCCATTCCATTCCATATTAGTTTGCTTATTCCTAGAATGTCGACATTCACCCTTGCCATCTCTTGTTTGACCACCTCCAATTTGCCTTGATTCATGGACCTGACATTCTAGGTTCCTATGCAATATTGCTCTTTACAGCATCGGATCTTGCTTCTATCACCAGTCACAGTGGAGCTACCCCACGTCTGAGGCCAGTGGCGGCCGGGAGGAGACACCCCGTGTCTGAGGTCAGGGGCAGCTGGGAGGAGATATCCCGTGTCCGAGGTCAGGGGCGGCCGGGAGAAGCCACCTAGCGCTTGAGGCCAGGGGCAGTGACCCTGAGGAGCCCTCGAGCCTGAGCCCGAGGCCAGGGGCGGCAGCTGGGAGGAGCAACCCAAGGGGCGGTGGCCGCGCAGGCGTGGGAGTGCCTAAAGGAGCTATCCCACGTTAAAGGTCAGGAATGGTGGCAATAAGCAAATACTCCCCGTCCAAAGTAAGGAGCAGCAGCTGTGCTTTGCTGGAGCAGCCATGAAGAGATACCCCATGCCCAAGGTAAGAGAAACCCAAGTAAGATGGTAGGTGTTGCAAGAGGGCATCAGAGGGCAGACACACTGAAACCATACTCACAGAAAACTAGTCAATCTAATCACATCAGGACCACAGCCTTGTCTAACTCAATGAAACTAAGCCATGCCCGCGGGGCCACTCAAGACAGGCGGGTCATGGTGGAGAGGTCTGACAGAACGTGGTCCACTGGAGAAGGGAATGGCAAGCCACTTCAGTATTCTTGCCTTGAGAACCCCATGAACAGTATGAAAAGGCAAAATGATAGGATCCTGAACGAGGAACTCTCCACGTCAGTAGGTGCCCAGTATGCTACTGGAGATCAGTGGAGAAATAACTCCAGAAAGAATGAAGGGATGGAGCCAAAGCGCACATATTATATTTGAAATTACTTTCCATTAGAGGTCATTACAAGATACAGTTCCCTGTGCTATACAATAAACCTTTGTTGCTTTGCATATCAGCTTTTTTTTTACAATTAGAAATATAGCATTCTATTAATCAGAGAAGGCAATGGCACCCCACTCCAGTACTCTTGCCTGGAAAATCCCATGGACGGAGGAGCCTGATGGGCTGCAGTCCATGAGGTCACTAAGAGTCAGACACGACTGAGCGACTTCACTTTGTCTTTTCATTTTCACACATTGGAGAAGGACATGGCAACCCACTCCAGTGTTCTTGCCTGGAGAATCCCAGGGATGGGGGAGCCTGGTGGGCTGCCGTCTGTGGGGTTGCACAGAGTCAGACACAACTGAAGTGACTTAGCATCAGCAGCAGAGCAGCACACTATTCACACTAAGTCAATCAAGCAAAATCAAAATGTCATAACATTTTTAGTTAGGTAAAAATTCATAAGTTTTCTAAAATATATATTGTACATATTATGTGTATGTATGTATACAAAAGCTTTTCCAATTTCTCCATCTCTTCTCTTTTTAAAATGTTCTTTCTCAAGCCTTCATCAAGTGTAGCAGCAGCTGGTTTTCAACCTGCCCTGTGGAGCATCTCAGGAAAGCGGAGCTGGGGGAGGAGGTGAACCAGAGGCCTCTGGAGAAAGGTGGACACGGGCCAGAGCCTCGGACTGCAGCCCCCATCCGTCATCCCTGGGAGGCCCAGAAGCTGGTCAGCAGGACGAGCTTCCTAGAGTAGCTACACGTGGGGCGTCATGAGGGTTCACATAGGGCACCCTGGCCCAACCAGCCATCCAGCACCTTAGCAGGCGCTGCTAGTGGAAGCACACTGTTTGGGGTCTTTAGGGCGTAAAACTAAACCTCAGCAAGGTCCCAGGCTTGGGGCGAGTGCTGTGATAGCCACAGAGATGGGCCAGCTGCCTGAACCGGAGGCTTCAGCCAAATAAATAGCTGCCTTGGATGTCCCTGGGAAGACCACACAGTCACGCAGGGTGGATGTCATTGACGCTGTTGGAAGGGCACACAGTGTCTTGAGGGCAGAGAAGGGAGGAGATCTCCATGGCGAAAGGGGACGGGAAGGTCTCCAGGAGCAATAATATTTGCAGGAGGTTGTGGGGTAAGCACAGGACCTCCAGAGACCAAGAGGCAGGAGGCAAGGGGATATTACGAGTGGAAGCTAAAGTCTAAGCAAGGCCCAGGAGGTGTGGGGAGGAGGGGGGGAGGAGGTCTCTCGCTGGGCACTGGCTCCTCCCCAGGGTGTGGGGCATGTGCAAGGCACCCGATGGAGGTGGGGTCTTGCCAGTTCATGAAAGTCTTTGTTGTTAGGTTCCTAAGTCATGCCTGACTCTTTGCGACCCCGTGGACTGCAGCACATCAGGCTTCCTGTCCTTCACCTCCAGGAGTTTGCTCAGATTCAAGTCCATTGAGTTGGTGATGCTATCTAACCATCTCATCCTCTACTACCCACTTCCCTCTTTGCCTTCAATCTTTCCCAGCACCTGGGACTTTTCCAATGAGCCACCTCTCTGCACCTGGTGACCAAAGTATTACAGCTTCAGCTTCAGTGTGAGTCCTTTCAATGAATATTCAGAGCTGATTTCGTTTGAGATTGACTGGTGTGAACTCCTTGCCATCTAAGGGACTCTCAAGAGTCTTCTCCAGCACCACAATTGAAAACATCAGTTCCCTGGTGCCCAGCCTCCTTCCTGGTTCAACTCTCACATCCATACATGACTACTGGAAAAACCATACCTTTGACTATATGGACCTACACGTAAGGCTAGAGGCTAGCAGCTAGTTCTGATCTCTGCCCCACAGCCGTGAAGGTGTCAGCCTGATCAAAAAGGAAGTGAGAGAGGCCCCCCAGCTGTGACCTGGGCACAAGCAGCCCTGTGGCTGAGGCCAGCTGGCAGGGCTGTCTCCCTCCTGTGCCCTGGGGAGCACTGAACTCTGAGTCCCAGTGCCATGGGGTGTCCTCGGATTCCCTGGGACCCTGGGATGCTGGGCTACCTCCCTGGGCATATGGGTAACCCATCCTCCCGGATATGATCCTGTATCTGCTTGGTCACCCCTTCTCTGGCCTGATCTGTTTCTGCCTGCTTCCAGTTTTGTTTCCTGTGACATGAAGATGCAGTGTATGCTAGAGAAGATTCAGGCCACAGTGAGTGAAATCTGTCTTCCCAACTCCAGCCTCAGTGAAGGCCTGTAGCTAAGCTTGAAATGGGCTGTGGTGGGGTATCTACACCAGAAGAATTGGCAAACGTCAAGATTCTTCCCCTACCCCCAAGAGCCAGTTGTTAAGAGACTTAACAGCGTGCCCCTGAATACACAGATGTTAGCAAGCTTCTTACGCTGCTGGGCTCAGGATGAGCAGGATGACTGATCTGGCAGGGCAAGGGAGAGACCCCTGGGCTGAGTCAGAGGGTCTTCCCAGAGAAATGGCGTATCAGCCGAGATTTTCTTCATGAAAGAGTTTGCAGGTTCTGACAATATTTGCAGGTTCTACAATAGTCTGGAATTCCATCACCTCCAGTAGCTTTGTTCGTAGTGATGCTTTCTAAGGCCCACTTGACTTCACATTCCAAGATGTCTGGCTCTAGATTAGTGATCACATCATCATGATTATCCAGGTCATGAAGATCTTTTTTGTACAGTTATTCTGTGTATTCTTGCCACCTCATCTTAATGTCTTCTGCTTCTGTGAGGTCCATGCCATTTCTGTCCTTTATCGAGCCCATCTTTGCATGAAATGTTCCCTTGGTATCTCTAATTTTCTTGAAGAGATCTCTAGTCTTTCCCATTCTGTTCTTTTCCTCTATTTCTTTGCATTGATCGCTGAAGAAGGCTTTCTTATCTCTTCTTGCTATTCTTTGGAAGTCTGCATTCAGATGCTTATATCTTTCCTTTTCTCCTTTGCTTTTCACCTCTCTTCTTTTCACAGCTATTTGTAAGGCCTCCCNGCCATTTCTGTCCTTTATCGAGCCCATCTTTGCATGAAATGTTCCCTTGGTATCTCTAATTTTCTTGAAGAGATCTCTAGTCTTTCCCATTCTGTTCTTTTCCTCTATTTTTTTGCATTGATCGCTGAAGAAGGCTTTCTTATCTCTTTTTGCTCTTCTTTGGAACTCTGCATTCAGATGCCTATATCTTTCCTTTTCTCCTTTGCTTTTCACCTCTCTTCTTTTCACAGCTATTTGTAAGGCCTCCCCAGACAGCCATTTTGCCTTTTTGCTTTTCTTTTCCATAGGGATGGTCTTGATTCCTGTCTCCCGTACAATGTCACGAACCTCTTTCCATAGTTCATCAGGCACTCTTTCTATCAGATCTAGGCCCTTACATGGACATCACCAGATGGTCAACATCGAAATCAGATTGATTATATTCTATGCAGCCAAAGATGGAGAAGCTCTATACTGTCAACAAAAACAAGACCAGGAGCTGACTGTGGCTCAGATCATGAACTCCTTATTACCAAATTCAGACTTAAACTGAAGAAAGTAGGGAAAACCGCTAGACCATTCAGGTATGACCTAAATCAAATCCCTTATGATTATAGAGTGGAAGCTTCCACCTTAGACAACTATAAAAACAGAGAAAATTAAATCCAAAGTAAGTAGAAGAAAAATAAATAATAAAAGTGAGAGTAGAAATTAATGAAATTGAAAACAGCAAAACAACAAAGACAAGGAAACCAAAAGTTTTTTCTTTAAAAATATCAACAAAACTATTTTTAAAATCAACAAAATTGACAATCTCCTAGCCAGTTAATGAAAAAGAGAATTAGAGAAGACATAAATTGTCAAAATTAGAAGTGAAAAAGAAGTTATAAAAGTAGTTATCATGAATGACCCACACAGATGTTAAAAGAATAACTAAGGAATATTATGGGAAAAGCCCACATAACTACATGCATTATAGAATGTGGATCACTTCTATTCATTGCTATAACATTTCTCAAAGCAGCTTACAATTAGCATTCTTATAAACATCTTTGTTAGACGTGCACTTTAACACTCCCCTGCATGCATTTCGGGATAGTGATCCTGTCTATTCACTGACATAACAGTGGTCTGAACTCAACTTGCAAATTGCATTTTGGTTGTTGTTGTTTAGTCACTAAGTCACGTCTGACTCTTTTGAGATCCCATGGACTGTAGACCACCAGGCTCCTCTGTCCATGAAATTCTCTGGGCAAAAGTATTGGAGCAGATTGCCATTCCCTTCTACAGGGGATCTTCCCAACCTAGGGATTGAACCCAGGTCAATCTGCCTGTAATGCAGGCAGATTCTTTACTGCCTGCAAAATGAGGTAGTCTCTTTGGAAGACAGTCTGGCAGTTTCTTACAAAGCCCTGCAAAAACTTAACATAAAATCCAGCAACTGTACTCTTATTTACCTAAGTGAGCTGAAAGCATGTTCACACAAAACTCTGCACATGAATGCTTTGTTACTGTTGTTTAGTCCCTGAGCCACACTCGACTCTTTTGGGATCCCATGGACTGTAGCCCACCAGGTTCCTCTGTCCATGAAATTTCCCAGGCAAGAATACTGGAGTGGGCTGCCATTTCCTTCTCCAGATGATCTTCCCAACCCAGGGATCAAATCCAAGTCTGTGTGAGTCTTTACAGTAGCTTTATTCACAGTTGTCAAAAACTGGAAACAACCATGATGCCCTTTGATAGGTAGGTAGATAAACTGTTGGAGCTAACATCTGTTGGATCGTTGAAAAAGTAAGAGTTCCAGAAAAATATCTACTTCTGCTTTATTGACTATGCCAAAGCCTTTGACTGTGTGGATCACAACAAAGAGTGTAAAATTCTTCAAGAGATGGGAATGCCAGATCACCTGATCTGCACCTGAGAAATATGTATGCAGGTCAAGAAGCAACATTTAGAAGTGGACATGAGACAGACTGGTTCCAAATTGGGAAAGGAGTACATCAAGTCTATATATTGTCACCCTGCTTATTTAACTAACATGCAGAGTACATCATGCAAAATGCCAGGCTGGATGAAGCACAAGCTGGAATGAATATTGCCAGGAGAAATATCAATAACCTCAGATAAGCAGATGACACCACCCCTATGGCAGAAAGCAAAAAGGAACTAAAGATGCTCTTGATGAAAGTGAAAGAGGAGAGTGAACAAGTTGGCTTAAAGCTCAACATTCAGAAAACTAAGATCACAGCATCTGGTTCCATCACTTCATGGCAAATAGATGGGGAAACAATGGAAACAGTGACAGACATTATTTTGGGGGGGCTTCAAAATTACTGCAGATGGTGACTGCAGCCATGAAATTAAAAGATGCCTGCTCCTTGGAAGAAAAGTTATGACCAACCTAGACAGCATATTAAAAAGCAGAGATGTTACTTTGCCAACAAAGGTCCATCTAGTTAAAGCTATGATTTTTTCAGTAGTCATGCTTGGATGTGAGAGATGGACTATAAAGAAAACTGAGCAC
>SJYV01022531.1:57752-84927 GCA_006410875.1 Neotragus pygmaeus
CTTTGTCAACAAACGTCCGTGTAGTAGGCTATGGTTTTTCCAGTGTATGGATGTGAGAGTTGGACTGTGAAGAAGGCTGAGCACTGAAGAATTTATGCATTTGAACTGTGGTGTTGAAGAAGACTCTTGAGAGTCCCTTGGACTGCAAGGAGATCCAACCAGTTCATTCTGAAGGAGATCAGTCCTGGGTGTTCTTTGGAAGGACTGATGCTCAAGCTGAAACTTCAATACTTTGGCCACCTCATGCGAAGAGTTGACTCATTGGAAAAGTCTTTGATGCTGGGAGGGATTGGGGGCAGGAGGAGAAGGGGACGACAGAGGATGAGATGGCTGGATGGCATCACCGACTCGATGGACATGAGTTTGAGTGAACTCTGGGAGTTGGTGATGGACAGGGAGGCCTGGCGTACTGCAATTCATGGGATGGCAAAGAGTCGGACACAACTGAGTGACTGAACTGAACTGAATAGTTAATACATTACATTCCTAGTTACATATCAAAGACAAAAACACATGACCACAAAAGTCATATAAATGAATGTTTGTAGCAGTTTTATTCATAATATCTAAAACCTAGAAAGGACTCAATTGTATTTTAAAAAAGAATGGATAACATTATGATATATTACATACAATGGAATTCGACTCAACAGTAAAATTGAATGTAGAACTGAAAAAATACAAAACATTAATGAATATCACAAACACTGAGCAAAGGGAGGTAGAAACAAAACAGTATACTTTATTATTGCTCCTTTATGAAATTTTAGAGCTGGCAAAACAAATATGTGTGAAAATGAAAGTGTTAGTCACTCAGTCTGACTCTTTGTGAACCCATGTCTGCGATGTTAAGAGACCCAGGTTCGATCTCTGAGTCAGGAAGATCCCCTAGAGAAGGGAATGACTATCCACTCCAGTATTCTTGCCTGGAGAATTTCACGGGCAGAGGAGCCTGGATCTCTCTCATTGCAGACAAATTCTTTACCAAATGATCCACCATTGATAGAAATCAGATCACTGTTTTTCTGGCATAGAGACACAAGGAAATGTTCCACAGTGATGGAAAGGTTCTTCATATTGATTGACATGGTGCACGCCTTTGTCAAAATTATTCTACTGTACTCTGAAAATGTTCGCTTTTTACTGTATATAAATTAAACATTTATGATTTCTATATTGGTAAAGACAGATTGATTAACTGATGTTGCAGTCTTAAGATCATCTAAGCAAAATTAACACTTTACAGACCATAAAGGGTCATCAAGTGTCAGCAGATTTCTTCAGAGAAGACATCCAGGTTGATCATTTTAATTCCAAAGGACAAAAGTATTTTTCCTAGTACTGGACATTTCAGAGTTTCTGCATCCTCTTCCATTTATAAATGACAAAAAAGCTTAAAGTGTTGGTAGACTTTTTTTTGTTTATATCTTGTTTTTAAAGCACCTAGAAAGATGAATATAGAGGCTAAAATTCTAAGACATATTTCACTTACAGACTTAAATATATCTGCCAGATAAACCAATACATAAACACAGTGTTCAAATAGTTCTGGATGTAGTCTATTTCTTTTTTAAATTAGTTTTTATTGGAGTAGCTGATTCAGAACATTGTGTTAATTTCTGGGATACAGCAAAGTGAATCAGTTATATATATATATACACATATCCACTCTTTTTTGGATTATTTTCCCATATAGGTCGTTACAGGGTATTGAGTAGAGTTCCTTGTATTGTATGCTAGATCCTTATAATCTATTTTATATTTAGTAGTATGCCTATGTCAGTCCCAATCTCCCAATTCATCCCACCCTCCTTTTCCCTCTAAATGTCCATACTTTCGTTTTCTACATCTGTGACAGTATTTCTTTCATAAATAAGTTCATTTGTAACCTATCTTTTTTTAACCTCAGAGAATATTTACCTAAATTTTAATCAAGAATTTTAAGGACTTCCCTGGTGGTGTAGTGGATAAGAATCCATCTGCCAATGCAGGGAACACAGGTTTGATCCCTGGTCTGGGAAGATCCCATATGCCACAGGGAAAATAATCCCATGCACCACAACTTCTGAGCCCACATGCTGCAACTACCGAAGCCCGAGCACCCTAGAACTCAGCTTTGCAACAAGAGAAAGCACCACAATGCGAAGCCTGTGCACAACAACACAGACTAGCCCCTACTGGTCTCGACTAGAGAATGCCCATGCACTGCCACAAAGACTCGGTGCAGCCAAAGACACATAAATGACTTTTTTTTTTTAAGAATTTTAAGATTGATTTTCTAGAATAGTGATCTCAGAGCAATTTTTATTATACATCCTTAACAAAATTTAGTATATAAACACTTCATATTCAACATTTATTTATATAAGAATTACATACCTATGATATCATACAATATGCCTACTATATAAGAATAAGGGTTTAAAATGATATAAAAATAAACATTTTAATTTTGTATTTTATTCACTAATAGTAAAATTAATCTACTCTCACTTTTCAATTATTACTATTATTTTTAGAGAAAACAGTGCGCTTTGATATGTTACATTATTTTGCAAATCTTAGCTCAAAACTGTTTTGAAAGTGTTTAAGTTACATATTGCTGAAGAATAAGCCACCCCGAAACTTACTGATTTAAAACAGCTGTTTATTATTTTCACAATTCTGTCTGTTAATTGGTACACAGGTGGATACTTCTTCATTTTAATCTCACTCTTTAGACACAAATCTTACATAAAATCTATAATACACAAATAATTGCTGGTACTCAAAGGAAGATGAAAGAAAATAAGCTATGAATGACATTTATAAAAAGATGAAAAGTAAAGTTCTAGCACTGACTAATATTTTCAGCTTGAAATAATGCACATGCCAAAAAGGCATTTGGGAGTGGCAAATTTTGCTCCCCTTAAATTTCATGAATGAATAAATGAATGAATGTGTGCACAACTTTCTGGAAAATTCTATTAAGATCCTTAAACAAGACATATGAATAACAAGAATATATTAGCTATCTCTGTGATGTAGGATACTGATTCAACCTCATGGTCATGGAGAATGTTCCATGTTACAAGTAGATCTTCATCATCTTGCAAATAAACTTGTGACGCTCATTACAACGACTATCATTCCAGCCCCATTTTCTTGAAACAGCATTTAGCATAACACAATGCTCATAAGGATTGTTGGGTTCACCTCGATGCCAGAATCTGAGCACCAGAAAGGGGGGGAAAGGGGAACGTTTCTTTAAGCAGTGCTTTGAAAAGAGACAGTAAGAGAGATGGCTAGGCATGAAAGTCAAAGTCAGATATGCCCAAATCATTCTTTCCCACTTCTCACGGAGTTTTTCTTCCTCTGTATCTCTCGTATTTCCTTTGAAAATTGTTCTTACATCACCCAGCACTGTGTTATCTTACTGCATCAAGCACCCTCCCAGCAGACATTCCAGAGGCTATCTTCTGTTTGTCTATCTTATGTCCTGTTACCAGGAAATTGTTAATCTACAGACTCTCTTAAAAGATGTAAAAGACTTCACACTGGTCTCAGGTGTCAGTGTAGTATGCTTCACTTTTTTATGCACTGCTTTTGGAGTCTGATGAGCTAACTAAAATCTCTGAATCTGCTACTATCCCTGTTACCTTGGACAAGGAATTTAATATCACAGATCCATAGGGACTAGATTAATATCTCTGTATGTTTCACACAGTGATATGAGGATCAAAGGTGGTAAGGTACTAAAATGTACTAAAATACTTAAGCGTTTCAAAAGAACTGCATAGATATAAGACTATCAGTATTAAACTTATTTTCTGTATGAGAGGTATTAAATTCTTGATAATTGGTCATGATCTTAATTGACATGCATTTCTGTTATATTTAAAGGTAAAAATAGTAGCAGTTGAAAGCACAAGTTTTGATGTCAAACAGACCTGGGTTTGAGGACCATTGTAACCACTGCTAGATAACCACTGAGTTATCTAAACTCTTGAAACTCAGTTTCTTCATCTCTATAGTGAGAATGATAATATTGTGTGCCTCATAGCATTATTTGATGAGTGAGGTAATAAGAAAATTATTTAACCTAGTGCCCAAGAATTAAAAGAATGTGAGTATTTTCTTTTTTTCAAAGTATAGCTGATTTACAATGTTGTGTAAGTTTCAAGTTTACCACATGAGCTATTTTATATTTTAATAGCTGATCAAAGGAACACCCTAAAATCCCTGTAGAATGGAGAACTTGGGTTTCTTTATTGAATTCTGTACTCACGTGGCATTTTCATTGTATGGTGTCTGATCAACCCATTGCCAGTGTCTTTCTCCTGTTGCCAATGTCTTTTCTGACAGGCCCACATAATAAGCATAGCGAGTTTCCAGTTTCTGGGTGATGAAATCCTAAAGGCATAAAAGAAAGGAGTTATAGCCTTTAGAACAGTCAGATTGAATTGAGTTCCATAGGCTTTACAGAGAAAAGAAAAAGTAAATCCATAATGAAGCACATGGGGGCCCTGCAGAGGAGCCTTGGGTTTTTTCTGGCAGAGCAGAATAGAATCAAAGATATCACTTGTGAGCCTGAGGTTGGTCTTAGTCTGTTCAGGCTGGATTGCTTATAAGTGACAGAAATTTGTTTCTCACAGTTCTGAAGGCTAGAAATCCCAGGTCAGGGCACCACCTGGTAAGATAGTGATTCCTGTTTTCTCATTGTGTGCATTCACGCATGTAGGAGGAGAAATTGCTCTGTAGGATCTCTTTTTTTAAAACATTAATCCGATCCACAGAGGCTTCACCCTCATGACCTATGCAGCTCCCCAAATCCATACTTCCTAATACAATCATCTTTGGAGGTTAGAATTTCAACATATGGATTGGGGCAACAGGACACAAACATTCAGAACACAGCCATGTTTGATACATATGGAGGCAATTTCTATTCACAATCATAATGAATTCTCATCTCAGACTCACTTCCCTTCGTTTCTTCTCTAAGAGAGGGTATTCTTCAAAGTTGTACATGAGAAAAATTTTGCAAATTAAATAATTTTCCTTTTAACAATGTCAAATGGTTAGCAGTCATTTCTGATCATTGATTGTGACTCTTCATGATTGAACTTCATTTCCCAGTTGGACTTAATTCCCCTTCCCTGTTATATAGTTAATAATTTCTAAAACATTTATGTGTTTTATATTTCAACAATGATAATTAATAATATTTATTATTTGAAATTAAAAAAATTATATTTCAAGCTGAAATATTTTCAGCCTTCCACTTAACCCCTATGTAGTATATTTTCAATGCCACAATTTATTTGGGGCAGAGGTTAGTTTTATAGAAGAAGGAAAAAGGCATGGAATGTAAAATCTTAGGTAGCTTTTTCTATTCATTTTCTTAAGCCTTTAGACAGAGCATCAATATTCTAAGACAATAAAAATCTCCTTCTGAACTAAGAGAGATGTTAAAAAACCAGGCAATACTCTTGACTCTATTATCAATTAGAAACTAGTAATACCTGCTCAGCTTTGGTGTTGATCACCAGCAAGTGAGCGTTCATTCTCAAGCATTCCTTCTCACTATCATTCCAAGAATTATCTCCACTAGAAATAAAATAGCAGTTAGAACTAAATGGCTCCCAACTCTTTGGGCAGCAGCTCCAGTCTTTCCCTGTATTGAGAAGAAGGCTATATTAGTGCAATATAATAAAACTAATTTTTAAAGTGTATAAATTATAAAAAATTAAGGACCAGAGGAGACTACATGGAAAACAGGACTCTTGTCAGGTGTCAAGGAGGTCAAGTCTGCCTACATCAGACAGTAAAAAGGTAGGACCCCCTTTCTTTTGCCTGCATGGTATCCAGAAAAATCAGCTAAAACAGAAGTTTAAAGAAGATCCTCAGAACATAACACAGAAATACCCAGGTTTCAGTGGAAAATTACTTATCATACCAAGAACCACAAAGTTCTCAAAAATTAGCCTTAAAATACATATATATATATGCCAATATCAAGATAAAAGAAATACTGAAGTTATCCAGCAAAGATTTTTTAAAAGCCATGGAAAGATGTTTCAACAAGTAAGTACAAATGTTTGAACCATATGAAAAAATAGGAAGCCTCAGCAAAGAAATAGATAATTCAGCAAACAAATTAAAGATATAAAAGAGAATCAAGCAGAATAGTTGGAAAACATAATAACCAAATTAAAAGCACAGTAGATGGGCTCAACAGCAGAATAAAGAAGACAGAGAAATCAATGAATTAAAAGATAGAATAATGGAAATTACTCAACTGAGCAAGTTATTCTAACAAGTGAAAAGCTGAACAAACTGAAAATCAACAACTTTTCATACACAGAGCAAACCATCACTCTCAGATCTGGAGAGATACAAAGGCAATATGGAAAATCGCGGTATATTGGAGCAGAAACCTCTGTGTGAGCCAGTCCCAGGGTAGAGAAACCAGAACTGTAATTGTGGAATTGCTGGAAGCACAGTGTGGACAACTCTAAGAGATCAAAAGTCCAGGGTGACCCAGGCAATGTAGAGGCGCCAACACTTCCCTGAGTTTCACATCCTGGAGTTCCACAAGGTTGTTGTTGTCATTGATTGAACTGCTGTTCTACAGGCTCCTGCAGTGGCAGGCAGATGCTTTACCACTGAGCCACTAGGGAAGCTGCGACACAATTGACACTATGTATAAAATAGATAACTAATAAGAACCTACTGTACAGCACAGGGAACTCGACTTCATGTACTCTCGTGTTATAAAAGAGAGAGAAACCCAAGAAGGTGGAGTATTTATGTATGCATGGCTGATTCATTTTGCTAAGCAGTAGAAACTAACACAACATTTTAAAGCAACTATAATTCAATAAAAATTAGTTTAAAAAAGAAAAAAATATTACAAGATGCCTGCAACTGCAACGTAATCTGTAAACGACTGTGATTTCTGTTGGTGAAACACATGCTATCATGATTTGTTGCTTCCATTCATAATTTCCAGAGAGCAGTGTCATCTGTCAGGAGCTTGTTATGAGCACAAACTTGAGATGGGCTGTATCTCTGGGTTGTATCAGGAGAGCAGCCAGATCCATCCCCTCCCCATTACCAGGCAGAACCAGTTTTTCAGTTAGAAATAATTTGATAAGTGGAAAGATATCTCAAATTAAAAAAAAAAAAGACCATGAAACATACTAGTATTTCATCTTTAAAAAAATGGATCAGCAGATATATATAGTATATATATATATTTTATATATATATATATAAGTAGATATATATATAGTAATATCAGTATATATACTTCAGAGCAAAGATTTCAGAGTTAAGATGGACACAGAATAAGGATAAAGGGAATTTTTTCTTGTTCATTTCTCCAAGAAGCCATGTTATTGCTGTTGTTGTTGTTGTTCAGTCACGAAGTCATGGCTCTTTGCAGCAGCATGGACTGTAGCACGCCAGGCTTCTCCATCCGTGGGGTTCTCCAGGCGGGAATACTGGAATGGGTTGCCGTTTCCCTCTCCAGGGGATCTTCCTGAACCAGGGATCAAGCCCAAATCTCTTGTATTGGCAGGCAAATTCTGTACCACTGAACTAGCAGGGAAACCCCCCAAGAAACCATAACAATCCTTAAACTGTATGTATCTAACAACAGACCATTAAAAAGTGAAGCAAAACCATAGAACTGCTAACAGAGTTTAGATTTGGGATTTTTAAAAAAAGGAAATTTTTAAAGCAGAGTATTTTATGTATTCTCCCAAAAATGTTTTATGTACATACAATATGATTTCTTAAAACATATATGAATTAAATCTCTCTTGACCAAATAAGTTTTAACTGGTATGTGAGTAAAAGAGCAAGTATGCACAGAAAGTTCAGAAAGAAGCAAAGACTGTAGAAACTGAAAGGCAATGTAATCTTTTTCATAATTAGGACTATTTTCTTGCACAAATGAATTAAAGATATGCATATTATAAAAATTTTGGGCCCTAAATATTTGTATACTTAAAACTTAAAATGTTCATAAGACTCAATTTCTTAGTATAATTCACTTATTGGAAATATTGACCTAGGACACAGTACTGTCAATAACTGAATCATAGGCACATTAATTTTTACCTTCAGAGGTTGAATTTTCTTTCACACATTCCAATTTTGTGTGAGTGAGTTCTCGTGTGGCCTTTTCTTCTTTATGAACATAAGAACATTTTTGAAAAAAAACTGAAAAAGAGAATAAAATCATTCGTTTTCCTGGTAGCATTATAGCTTCATTCTTTTTTCTAATAGTATAAACATTTTAATTAAAAGAAAGAAGTTGTCTGAATAGAGAAACAAGACTCAGATATGTGCTCAATTCTATGCTTATAAGAAATTAACTTCAAACTTAAACACCGAATGAATGTAAAGAAGGATAGAGTGGCTATACTGTCAGATAAAACAGATGTCTAGATAAAATGCAATTTTTTAAGATTTTTATTTTACATTGGTATAGAGTTGATTAACAATGTTATGCTAGTTTCAGAGATACAGCAGTGACTCAGTTATACAAACACATATCTATTCTTTTCTCAAATTCTTTTCTCATTTAGTTTATTACAGAATATTAAGCAGAGTTCCCTGTCCTCTACAGTACTATCCCTGTTGGTTATCCATGTTAATATAGAGTAACTTCCCAATTGGTTCTTATTCCTCAGCAGGCCAACACACAGATCTAAATATTCTTCAAGCCCCCACCGCCTTGATTCTACCTCCTCATTATCATTCAAAGGTATTCCCCTTCTCCTTCTTCACTACCTTAAATCAGATTCTCACTATTTCTCAGTTGGACAATGAAGTGTCTTTCTGATTATTCTCTTTGCTTTCAATTCTCTCCTCATATATCCATTTTACACATCTCCACCAAAAGCATATTCCTATAAATAAAATTTAGCTATATCACTTCCTTGCTTAAAATTCCATAATGGTTCTCCATGACTGTGACACACTGCAAAAATGGCCCACAATTTTCAACTCTCCCTGTACCCACACCCCTTTGCAATATAACTTCTTAGTTTTTCCAGTCAACAAGTGGGGTCTATTTATTCACTACTTGAAACTGGACTGACTCTAAGACTTCCTTCAGCCAACAAAATGTACAAAAGCAACTCTGTCTGTTGTTGTTTAGTTGCTAAGTCATGTCTGACCCTTTGTGACCCCATGGACTGCAGCACACCAGGCTCCCCTGTCCTTCACTGTCTCCTGTAGTTTGCTCAAATTTATGTCCATTGAGTCAGTGATGCTATCTAACCATATCATCCTCTGCCTTCTTCTCCTTTTGCCTTCAATCTTTCCCAGCATCAGAGTCTTTTCCAATGAGTCAGTTCTTCGCATCATGGTCAAAGTATTGGAGTTTCAGCTTCAGTGTGAGTCCTTCCAGTGAATATTCAGGGTTGATTTCCTTTAGGATTGTTTCACACTAAGGCTTCAAGAGGCTTTGCTCACAACTGCTCTCACTCTGCCAGCCTACATGTTGCCATATCAACAAGCTCAAGCTCACCTGATGAGTTATAAAGAAGTGGAACCAATTTGTCCACATCATTCCAGTTTACATCCTCTTCCTCAGAAACTGGGTTACCTGCAGCTGGTACTTGACTATGTATGCATGAATAACTTTAGCCAGGACTAACAAAACGGCTTAGCTGAGCCCAGTTCAAACTGACAAACCACAGAATCGTGAGCTAAAAACAGTTTGTTTTAGTCCACCGAGTTTTAGACTGGTTTATTAAATAACAGAAGATAATTGATAAAATAATCTGCAGGGGGGCAGGAGGAAATCCGGTTTAGAATTGTACAGGACAGTTTTCATGATCTGAACCCTGCTTGTTTCTCCCATCTGCAACCTCACCGTTCACTTAGCACCATATGTCACAGTCATTTAACACATTTTTCCAAATTTTTTCAAGCTCTCCCACATCTGTCATGCTTGGTCCACACAGGTATAGATGTCATCTCCTCCAGGAAGCCTATCTCAGCTTCCTGTGCTTCTTACTCACAGAACATTTACCAGACGTTGTTATAAACACTGGTTCATTCAACCAGTTGCCATCATCCTCCAAACGTCTCAAAACCAAGGCCTACAACTCTGCTGTCTCTATCTGGCACAGTGCCTGACATAGACTAGATGGCCACTGTTGCTTATTGAATGACCAAATGAATGAATAAAGTATCTACCCAAACTTATACTTTTATGATTTTAAAAAACTTGATGAATTCTTGATAGGCAGAAATCTACCTATTTGTCAACTGGATTTTAAGAGCTCAGGCAGTCTTGAGAAAGATAAAAATAATTAAGATGAAAATTCAGTAGAATATTTTCCTGGGAGATTTCTTCCCATTTCCTTCTTGTCCATCTGCTCGTCACAAAATATGTGTCTATGTCCTCAACAGGCATAGCCTTATAAACACTATTAAGAAAATACATATTTGGTCTCACATAAACAACTGTCTAGTGTAGAAATGGTGCCCTATAGATTTCATTCTGCAAAACAGAAATGTGTACACACATATACTCTTCTTTCAACTTCTCTAAAGAGAGGGAATACCATTATTTCTATAAAAGAGTGACTAAATGCAAATAAAGAACCAGGCTCAAAATGAATTCCCATTATCTATGTCTTCCCCAGAGAAGACTTCCTTCCCAGATTTATGAATAAACTCATAGTTTATCTGTTTATTTGATGCCATCTCTTCATGTCAGGCAGACATTTCTTATAGGTCCATCTGGATACTTACAGATAAAAGCGATCAAAAATGAGATTGCCAATAATAGCAGAAGTATCAGCAATGATGTAAAAAGTAGCTTGGAAAAACTATGGCCACTTTGGTGAAGGTTGGTCTCTTTGGGAGCTGAAGAAGGAATCAAATTAATTAAATTATTATTATCATGAATAATAAATTCTGACCTTGACTTCCTCTTGCTCCTTCTCTTCCTCCTCTCCCTTTTCTTGTATAATACACTATTACTATTACATGACATTATTNTTGGAAAAACTATGGCCACTTTGGTGAAGGTTGGTCTCTTTGGGAGCTGAAGAAGGAATCAAATTAATTAAATTATTATTATCATGAATAATAAATTCTGACCTTGACTTCCTCTTGCTCCTTCTCTTCCTCCTCTCCCTTTTCTTGTATAATACACTATTACTATTACATGACATTATTTCAAATACGAAACTACAAAGGAAATAGTAATTTTAATTGTAGAAATGCTGGAAAATACATAAAAGCACAAATTCCTACCATTGAGGATGAAAGTGAAAGTGTTAGTCGCTCAGTCGTGTCCAACACTTTGCAAACCCATGTGCTGTATCCTGCCAGGCTTCTCTGTCCATGGAATTCTCCAGGCAAAAATACTGGAGTGGGTAGCCATTCCCTTCTCCAAGGGATCTTCCTGACCCAGGATAAAACCTGGGTCTCCTGCACTGAAGGCAGATTCTTTACTGTCTGAGCCACCAGGGAAACCCATTGGGGATAACTGTTAATATTTTGGTATACATTCTTCAGCAATTTTTTAAGTGTATATACATGCATGCACATTTTGCCACATGGCTGACATACCATATATATTGGGTTCTGACCTACTATTTTCTTGTATACTATATCATCATATTTTCTTCTTTTACCCACTGTATTATGGCTGCATAGTATTTCATTATATATTTAAATAATCTTCCAGATTATTTCTAACTTTAACTACTTTACATAATGCCATAGCAGATAACTCTTTATAATTGTCCCTCATCACATCCTTAAAATAAAATCACACTGTTTTATTAAATTTATTAATTTATTTTTAATTGTAGAATGATTGCTTTACAACACTGTGTTGGCTTCTGCCATATAAACACCACATTGTTCATCATGGCACTATTTACAATAGCTAGGACATGGAAGCAATCCAGATGTCCATGAATGGGTGAAGAAGTTGTGGTACATATATATATACAGTGGAATATTACTCAGCCAGACTACTTTTTAACTTTATTTTTTATGGAGGTATAGTTGAGTTACAATGTTGTGTTAAAAAATCAGACATTTTTAGTCACCATTTCACCGTTGAGAATTATTTTATCGAGTGTCCATTGATGGGTGAATGGATAAAGAAAATGTAACAACTGTATGGAATAAGAAATCTTGCCTTCAGGATGGACCTTGAGGGTATTATGCTAATTGAAATAAGTAAGAAAGAGAAAGACAAATACAATATGATCTCACTTATCTGCATAATCTTTAAAAGATAATAATAACTCATAGATACAGAGAACAGAATGGTGGTTGCCAGAGGTGAGGGATGATGAGGTCAGAAAAATGGGTGAAGGGGGTCAAGAGGTACAAACTTCCAGTTACAAAATAAATATGTCCTGGGACATAAGATACAGTGTAATGACTATAATTAATAATACTATAGGTTATAAAATACATATATAAAATACTCCATATTTGAAGGACTGGTTCCAAATAGGAAAAGGAGTACATCAAGGCTGTATATTGTCACCCTGTTTATTTAACTTATATGCAGAGTACATCATGAGAAACATTGGAATGGAAGAAACACAAGCTGGAATCAAGATTGCTGGGAGAAATATCAATAACCTCAGATATGCAGATGATACCNGGAAAAGACTCTGATGCTGGGAGGGATTGAGGGCAGGAGGAGAAGGGAACAACAGAGGATGAGATGGCTTGAAGGCACCACCAACTCGATGGACATGAGTTTGAGTAAACTCCGGGAGTTAGTGATGGACAGGGAGGCCTGGCGTTCTGCGATTCATGGGGTCGCAAAGAGTCAAACACAACTGAGCGACCGAACTGAACTGAAGAGTACATCTTAAAAGCCTTCATCACAAGAAAAAAAACTGTGAAACTATGTATGGTGACAGATGTTAATTAGACATTGTGGTGATCATTTTGCAATATACATAAAAATCAAACCATTGTGCTTATACATCTGAAACTAATATAATTTTGTCAGTCATCTCTCAATTGAAAAAAGAATTATTTTCTCAAAGTTATAATATATTGCTAAGTGGGGGTAAAACTTGCAATAATGTATACTATGATCTCATTTTTAGAAAAACACATCTGCACATTGATGTATATTTATATTTGGAAGGATGTACACAAAATGTAAATTATAGTTATCTCTAGATAGTAAGAATAAATACAGCAATTTAAATTTGTGTGTGGACCTAGAGTCTGTCAAACAGAGTGAAATAAGTCAGAAAGAGCAAAATGAGTATCATATATTAATGCATATATATGAAATCTAAAAGAATGGTACAGATGAATCTATTTGCAAAGCAGAAATAGAGACACTGATGTAGAGAACAAATGTACAGACAGCAAGGCAGGGAAAAAGGGAGGTGGGATGAATTCAGAGATTGGAATTGACATATACACTCTACTATGTATAAAATAGATAACTAATGAGAACATATTGGGCAGCACAGGGAACTCTACTCAATACTCTGTAATGACCTATATGGGAAAAGAATCTAAAAGAGTGGATATATGTACATGTGTAACTGATTCACNGTGGGATGAATTCAGAGATTGGAATTGACATATACACTCTACTATGTATAAAATAGATAACTAATGAGAACATATTGGGCAGCACAGGGAACTCTACTCAATACTCTGTAATGACCTATATGGGAAAAGAATCTAAAAGAGTGGATATATGTACATGTGTAACTGATTCACTTTGCTGTACAGCAGAAACAGAACACTGTAAAACAACTAAACTAATAAAAATTTTAAAAACAAATAAATTTGTGTGTATCTCTGGATTTTAATTTTTTCTATAATAAACATTGCAGCATATGACAACAAAGTCATATACATTTTTTAATTTGTATTTATTTTTTAAAGATTATCAAGTATTTATTTATTTATTTCGGCTGTGCCTGGCAGCATGAGGAATCTTAATTCCCTGACCAGGGATTGAATTTGTGCATTGGGAGTACAAATTCTTAACTACTGGACTACCAGAGAAGTCCCTATAAATTTTCTAAGGGGAAAAAAACAGTTGCCTGAGCATTTCTATGTTTCCACAGAATTTTGGAAAACATAAGCAACCATAACTTCTCTCTCACAGCTTCTCANGGCAGAAAGGGGGTGACACGCCTAGCGACACGGGGCGGGGGGAGAGGGGATCATTCCAGGAAATTCTAATTAAACCATTTAGAGGCCATCGGGGCAGAGTGCCCCCATCTCTAGAGGCCCCAAGTACAGTCCCCCCCAGGAAAGCAGAGCTGGGCTGGGGATGCAAGTGGCCGACCTGCAGGCGGGCTTGGCCCCTCTCCCCTCTGGCTGGCTGGCCGCCCCGGTGGTTTTGGGGATATCTCCCAGGTTCCTTCCCCTGCAAAGTGCCACTTAGCCAGCAGTGTCCTCAGCATCTGCCATCTACTTAGAACAGCCCCTCGGTTTGATGTACAGTCCTGGGCAGACGTAATGCCCGTCACAAGGGGCAGGGCTCGGCTGTACCAAGGCTCGAATTATGATCTTCAAAGGCCCCGGGCCTAGCGGCTCCGGAAAGAAAGGGCTCTGAAAATGCTTAGGTCGAAACTCATCGTGTTCTCTCTCATTTTTTGAAGCCAAATTATTTCACACTCAGACTGGACGTGCTTCTCCTTGGTGAGCTGTCCAGCCCCTTCCCTTCGATGGGCACCAAGGAGCAGCTCTCATCAACCGTTCTGAGGCATTCATGTGTGTACACACGTGCGTGCCTGCATGCAAAGCAAATACAAGGCCTGCCTCCTGAAACAGAGACACTCAGAGATAAAGCGGGAGAGGCCTCCAGAGCCCTGCCACGTGTGCCGAGGTAGCCGCTGGCCTGGCCCAGTCATGGGATGGAGGAAGGGATCTATCTGTCCGCTTCCTTCACCTCAGCATCTGCGAGAGCTCGGACAGCCCACCGAGAACCTGCCATTCGCGTCAGGAGAGCGCACAGAGGGGCCCTGCTGTTAAGACAGGGACATGGGCTCCCCCGAGGCCAACATGTGGGGTCAGCGGGGGGTCAGCTCTTTTCCAGGTTAGCCTAGTCTCTGTCTCTGCAGAGGGACAAGGGCAGATCGAGGGGGGCTGCACTTCCCAGCTCATTGTCACCCCAGGATACTCTTGGTGGCCGTAGTTTTCAGCATTCAGAAAACTAAGATCATGACATCCAGTCCCATCACTTCATGGAAAATAGATGGGGAAACAATGGAAACAGTGAGAGACTTTAGTTTCGGGGGCTCAAAAATCACTGCAGATGGTGACTGCAGCCATGAAATTAACAGATGCTTGCTCTTTGGAAGAAAAGCTATGACCAATCTAGACAGAGTATTAAAAAGCAGAGACATTACTTTGCCAACAAAGGCCCATATTGTCAAAGCTATAGTTTTTCCAGTAGTCATGTATGGATGTGAGAGTTGAACCATGAAGAAGGTTGAGCACCGAAGAACTGATCCTTTTGAACTGTGTTGTTGGAGAAGACTCTTGAGAGTCCCTTGGACTGGAAGGAGATCAAACCAGTCAATCTTAAAGGAAATCAACCCTGAATATTCATTAGAGGCACTGATGGTAAAGCTGAAGTTCTAATACTTTGGCCACCTGATGCGAAGATCTGACTCAGTGGAAAAGACCCTGAAGCTGGGAAAGCTTGAAGGCAGGAGAAGGGGACGACAGAGGAAGGACAAGATGGTTGGATGGCATCAGTGGTTCAATGGACATGAGTTTGAGCAAGCTCTGGGAGATGGTGAAAGACAGGTAAGCCTGGTGTGCTGCAGTCCATGGGGTCAGAGTCGGACATGACTGACCAACTGAACCACAACAAAGGCAAGGCTTGGGAAAGCAGAAACTTTATAAACCACAGATCCTTTCAAGACTATAGCCATAAATATCCACTTTAAGTTTCCAAGTATCATCACCCACTCCTCAGCTCTCCAGAGTTTCCAGTTTCAATCCCCTCCTTCCTTTGGAAGGCTGGTCTCCTGCCACTCTGGAAGGAACCAGCTCTAGTCTCAGGGACAAACCACCACCCCCCAGGGTTCCAAGCTTGACCGCAGGCCCAGGTCCTACCTGCAAAAGCATCTGAAAGTGAAAGTCAACATCCCTCAGTCATGTCCGACTCTTTGCAACCCAATGGACTATATAGCCATGTAATTCTCCAGGCCAGAATACTGGAGTGGGTAGCCTTTCCCTTTTTCAGGGGATCTTCCCAACCCAGGGATCGAGCCCAGGTCTCCCACATCGCAGGAGGATTCTTTACCAGCTGAGCCACCAAGGAAGCCCAGGAACACTGGAGTGGGTAGCCTATCCCTTCTCCAGCAGATCTTCCCGTCCCAGAAATTGAACTCGGGTCTCCTGCATTGCAGGCGGATTCTTTACCAGCTGAGCTACCAGGCAAGTCCTGCCAAGGCATTTCATCAGCAATAAAACACCAGCCAAGTCAGAAGGCGTGCTCGCATCAGAAGAACTCAAGATGCTGGGGAGATGAAGACCTTTCTGAAGCACCATTCCTGCCAGGACCTGCAGTTTTCCATTCGAGGCAACTGGACCCTACGTGGGAAACCAGGCCGTGGAGGAGTGAGCAGACCATGTCTCAGGTGGATCGGTAGCCAGGAAGAACGGGGCTCTCTTACTCCAAGGGGGACCCTGAGAATCCATCAGGAAGGTCCTGGGTCATAGTTCTTCCCAATGTCAACACATCTTTCTTTGAACCTGTGAGTGACTAAGGTTATAGCTCATCCTCACCTCCTCAAATGCCACCAATGTCTGGACCGCTGCCTCCCCCAGCCCAGCCCAGCCCAGCCCCAAAGAACACAGGGGTCTCCCCAAAGAGGCCACTCTGCTCTGCTTAAACCAGGACACTGCAAGTCCAGCTGAAAACAAACTACAAAACCCTGGATGAGTAACCTCACTCAGCTCCATCTCTGAATCGCACAGTCAAAGAGAACTCTACTCAACAGTGTAAAACCACCTTCATCGCTTGTTTCCTATCAGTGTTAACAGTTATGCTAAACACAGATATGGGCTAAATTTACAGTCTCCTGAGGGGATCCACCATCTACATCAGTAACTCTCATTTAAAGAAAGATCAAATCTCCCATCTCAGTTTGGCCATAATTCCCCAGAGAGAAAGCAGTTGTCCACACCCAATTCCCTCCCTTTCTTCCACCTGCTCTCCTTGTGGGACCTCAGCTCACCCACGAATGCAGAACGAGAGTCTATGCACCCCAANTTCTATGTTTCCACAGAATTTTGGAAAACATAAGCAA
Organism: Neotragus pygmaeus; assembly: GCA_006410875.1. Taxonomy (NCBI): domain Eukaryota; kingdom Metazoa; phylum Chordata; class Mammalia; order Artiodactyla; family Bovidae; genus Neotragus; species Neotragus pygmaeus. Next base: position 75,044 of record SJYV01022531.1, read on the forward strand.
CCATAACTTCTCTCTCACAGCTTCTCATAGTCTCCACGGTTTTTTTCCTCTTTTCTTCTGTATCTGGGATATCATACATGCTACCGAAATTACCTTTTATTTACTTCCAAACCTCATTGAATCCATCTCAGATACAGTGTGCAATGGATTTTCTGATCGCAGAGCAACTGCCCTCAAAACATGAGACTTTCTGTATAAGACTTTGTAGGCTTTCATCTGCAATGGTTTGTTCCATGTTAGTCTGATACGAACCAATACACTCAAACACTCTGCACTCAAACTCTTCTCCTGTGACTGATCGAGAAACAAAACCCACCAATTCATCATTAGCCCCTGCATCTGGACTGATGATTTCAAGACCTGAACCCACTCTCTGCACTGCAGTCTTAGTTCATCTCAGAAAGCACACAAGAACTTCTCAGCTTCCTTACCATTCTCCTTAACTCAGGTCCATAGTGGATTTCTCACACCTCAGTTTTGTCACGGCATACCCGTACTATCCCTTAATGCTTTTCAGGCAACTCGATATGAGAATCCTGTGTTTCCCAACCAAGGCCAGAGAACCAGCAACCAACATTCCCTAGGCTTTATTTATAGTATTTTCTCTTCACCCTTCATCCCATCATTCACTCTGACCACTGGAAAGCGAGTCTTACCTGCAGGAGGCTCTGATTTGGTGCCTGAGGACTTGGGTTTATTAAACTTCACTTCAGCATAAGTGACCTCTGAAGTCATGCTGAGATCTTCTGTTCTTGTCAAAGAATCCTGTCCGTCTCTTCGCTAAAACCACTTAAAATGAAACACAAGCACGGTGGTAACTATTTCATGAAAATTAAAAACCTCAGGGGCCCAAACCCCAAAACGGGCGCAATGTTAATCATACTTTTAAACATCACATCAGCAAATAGCAATAGAAGTAGGAAGTCAAAGGGTAGGGGAGAGAAATAGGAAGGAAAGGAAAAGGGGAACAAAGCAGACATTCTCCCTGAGAACAGTGAACTTACCAGAAGGGATGAAATTAAAGCATTTGTGAGCATCTACCTGCAAACAAAATCATTTGTAGACCCACCAACCTGAGTATATACTCCTTCATGTTTGCATTCTCCTCGTCTTCTGGGATTGATCAGGCAACTTTGGGGACTACATTTCAACTGACAGAACAACTTTCTTGCCAGACTCCCCACTGCCAAAAGTCAGAGTCCTCTAATGCAGTGGGAAGGCAAAGTGTAGATTATGTGCCTTCAGAAGTTGCTCTCCTGTGTTCTCTGCTCGTCCCTGTTCTTGATTAAGTCCATCATGCCTCTGCATGCATTCTGCTCAAGTGCCCTAGCAGCTCCTGAGAGCAGCTCTCTACTGGATGCTAGAGAAGGGTGTCCTTCCCTCTTTCATCCCCAGTACACCACAACAAAAGGCTTATGGGTATACACGAGCCTTTAACAAATTAGGATAGTTTAATGGATTGACAGTTTAGAGGAGGAACTAAGCACTACATATAAGCCAAGAGAAAAGCACCCCCAAAATTAAATCCTTCATGCAGAATCTTTTTGCAGACATGCTCCCAGCTCACACCCAAGATTCAGCTCTCCCCAAATGAGTCTCCATTTTATTTTTTTTTCTTTTTCCAGTTTTTGGTGACCCACCCAGCTTACAGGATTTTAGTTCCCCCACCAGGGCCCAACAGTGAAGTACAGACTCTTAACCAGTGGACTGCCAAGAAATTCCACTGATTCACCGTCTTTTAGTCTCCCCACCTAATTCCTCTCTCCCCTGCATAACACACCCACATGTACACACACACCACAGGCATTTACCTCTGTATTTATTTTATGTCTAAATATATTGAAAACCATGAGTTCACACTAACGTCTCTAATCTCAATCTTATGCAAAGAGTTCATTCTATCTTTTTCTCTTTCTGCATCTCTAACTCCCTCTGTGACAGTAAGAAAACTGCTCCCATTCTCCTTACTTACTTACTTGATCAATGTTGTTGTTCAGTCACTAAGTCATGTCCAACTCTTTGCGACTCCATAGACTGCAACATGCCAGGCTTCCCCATCCTTTACCATCTCCTGGAATGTGCTCAAATTCATGTCCATTAATGCGGTGATGCCATCCAACCATTTCATTTTTTGTCACCTCCTTCTCCTCCTGCCTTTGATCTTTTCCCAGCATCGGGTCTTCTCCAATGATTTGGCTCTATGTATAAGGTGGCCAAAGTGTTGGAGCTTCAGCTTCAGTATCAGTCCTTCCAGTGAATATTCAGGGTTGATTTCCATTATGATTGACTGGTTTGACCTCCTTGCCATCCAAGGGAGTCTCAAGAGTTTTCTCCAACACCACAGTTAAAAGGCATTAATTTCCTAGATTTAACCCATTTTCTACCTTGGCTGCCCCTCCCTCCTTAACTAAGATGCCTTCTCTCCTCCACTGGGCTCCTTTCTCCATCCAGGCCCTACCGCTGTTGACACCACCTCCGTTCTGCACGGGAGTCCTGCACTGAGGGAGCCAGTCCCCACAGCCATTTCTCCTCACCCTGTCCAGGTCTGCCGCCTTCCACAGCACAGCCCTCCTTACTCTGCCTGGACTCCGATCCTGAAACCAGTGCCCTGACCCTAACGTGGAATCCATTGTCACCCAACTCAGGCTCTGACACCCTGTCCAAGGTCACCCTCCTATGTGAAAGCCCTCCTCACCCTGCCTGGGGTCTGAGTCTCCACGCTGTGCTCCCATCATGTGGACAGCCTCTGAAACCCACACCTGCATGGATGCCTTCCTCCCTCTGCTTGGGCTCAGACATCTCCCTGCAAGGATGCCCTGGCACTGCGTGAGTCCCCTGCACCAACCCCCACTCTGCCACACAGATGCCCTGTTCACCTCTCAGGCATTGGTACCCAGACCAGGCTGTTGATGACACCCCATACCAGGCCACAGCCACGTGTGGAGACACTCCTCAGCCTACACAGGCTCTGATGTCAGAATGGTTTCCCCACTCCTACAGAGATGGTTTCTTCACTCATCTTGGGCTCCAACACCACCGCCAAGCCAGCCCCCTGCACAGTCACCCTGCTCACCCTGCGTGAGCTCTGACTGCCTGCACCAGACCACTTGCTCTTCCCCCATCCCACCATTCACCAAACACCCTCCTTGCTCTACCCACCTAATGCTTCATTTAAGACTGAATCATTTAGTAAAGACAGGAAAGGGCATACAAAAAACAGTAAGGGAAGAAAAAGAGCTAATTTTCATAAATTTCTCCAGCAAATAACTTCCGGATCTAGTAGGCACTATTGGACCTTAACCGTCTAAGCTGGTTTCTGGATTCAGGCGCAGTTCACCAGCTGCCCTTGTGGCCTCAGACCACAAGGTTCACTGTCCTCACCACTACACCACTAGTGTGTCTGCAACTGACCCCAGCCACTTCACAGGTACCTACAGCTCAGCACACACAAAAAAGAGGTAGTGACATGAAAGAACACACAAGGGGGAATAAAAGGGTGAAATTTTTGCATCCAATCAAAGTTAAATTGTTATCAGCCCACAGTACCATGATAGAAGAAAGGAAGGAAGGAAAAAGAAAGATATGATGTTTTATGGAAGCTTCAGGGTAAAAATCCTGAAGCAAAAACCTACAGTAGAGTCACAACAGATTAAAAGAAGGGAATCAAAATATACCACTACAGAAAATCATCAATTCACAAAGGAAGACAGCAAGAAAGGAACAACGGAACAACAAAACACAAAAAAAAAACAATTAGAAAGATGACATAGTAAGTCCTTACTTGTCAATGAAGTGAAGTGAAGTGAAGTCTCTCAGTCGTGTCCGACTCTTTGCGACCCCAGGGACTGTAGCCTACCAGGCTCCTCCCTCCATGGGATTCTCCAGGCAAGAGTACTGGAGTGGGTTGCCATTTCCTCCTCCAGGGGATCTTCCCGACCCAGGGATCGAACCTGGGTCTCCCGCATTCCAGGCAGACACTTTAACCTCTGAGCCAATAATTACCTTAAATGTAAATGGATTGAATTCTCCAATGAAAAGACAGAGTGGCTGAAAAAAACCAAGACTCAACTATGTATATTCTACAAGAAATTCAGCTCAGCTTCAAGAATACACATAGGTTAAAAGTGAAGGGATGGAAAAAGATACTGCATACAAGTGGAAACCAAAAGATAGTAGGGATAACTATACATATGTCAGCAAAATAAGATGTTAAGACAAATATGGTAGTGAAAAGCAAAGAAGGTCATTATATATAATGATCAGAAAGATAATAATCATACGCATTCAACATCAGAGCACCTAAATATATTAAGCAAATACTGACAGATCGGAAGGGAGAAATAGATAATAAATAACAGCAGGATACTTCAATACCTTATTTTCAACAATGGATCGATTATCCAGATGAAAATCAACAAAGATATGTTGGACTTCAACCATACTATAGACCAAGTGGACCTAAAACAGACATCTACAGAACAGTCTTCCAAAAAAGCAGAATACACGTTCTTCTCAAGCACAGAATATTCTTCAGAATAGGCCAAATGTTAGATCAAAACACAATCTTAGTAAACTTAAGAACACTAAATTTGTGCCAAGTATCTTCTCCAACCACAGTAGTGTGAAACTAGAAATTAAGGCCAGAAGGAAAGCTAGAAAGTTTACAAATATATGGAAGTTAAACAACACAATCCTGAACAGCCAATAGCTCAAGGAAATTAAGAGGAAATTTTAAAAATATCTTGAAACAAACAAACAAAAAAATGGAATACAACATACCAAAACCTATGCAAGGCTGCTAAAGCAGTTCTAAAATGGAAGCTTACAGTGATAGACAAAAGCCTACATTAAGTAAAAAGAAATATCTCAAATAAACAACCTCACTTTATACCTCAAGGAACTGGAAAAAGAAAAACAAATTAAGTCCAAAGTTAGTAGAACAAATGAAATATCTAAAGTCAGAGTGAAAAATAGAAACCATAGGAAAGATCAACAAAACTAAGAGGTGGTATTTCAAAAAAATAAAATTGACTAAGAAAAGAAGAGGGAAGACTCAAATAAATAAAATCAGTAATGAAATTTGGGACATTACAACTTATCATACAGAAATGCAAAGGATCATGAGAGACTACTATAAACAACTGCACACCAACAAACTGGATAACCTGCAAAAATAGAAAAATTCCTAGAAACATGTAGCCTACCATGACTGAAACAGGAAGTAACAGGAACTCTGAAGAGACCAGTAACAAATAAGTAGACCAAATCAGTAATCATAAACTTACCAAAAAGAAAAAGCTCGAACCAGATGGTTTCCCAAATATCCACCCAACATTTTTTTTTTTAATTAGCAGCAATCCTTCTCAAACTCTTCCCAAAAATTCAAGAGGAGGCAACACTCTAGAACCCATTCTATAAGGCCAGCATTACTTTGATACCAAAGATGAGGATGCTACAAGAAAATGCCAGTGTCACTGATATATATGAATATGCTACAAGAAAATGCCAGTGTTACTGATGTACGTGGATACAAAATTCTCAACAAAATACTAGCAAGCCAAATTCAATAACACATTTAAAGGTCTGAACAGCATGACCAAGTGTGATTCATCCCTAGGGTAAAAGATGGTTCAACATATACAAACTATTATCTGTGATACACTGCATTAATCAAATAAAAGGTGAAAATCCAGGATTATCTCAATGGATACAGGAAAAGCATTTAACTAATTACAACATCCTTTCAGGATAAAAGCTCTCAACAAATTGGGTATGAAGGAACACACCTAAACATGATAAAGGTCGTGTATGACAGGACCACAGCTAACATCATACTCAATGATTAAAGGCTGAAAGCTTTTCCTCTAAGATCAGGAACAAGACAAGGGGGCCCACTCTCACCATTTCTGCTCAACAGAGTACTAGAAGTCCTAGACAGAGCAATTGGGCAAGAAAAGAAAATAAAAGTCATTCAAATCAGAAAAGAAGAAGCAAAATTTTCTCTGCAGATGATATGATCTTATATATAGAAAATCCTAAGAACTCCACAAAAAAAAAACTGTGAGAACTAATAAATTATTTCAGTAAAGTTGCAAGTTATAAAATAAACATATAAAAATCAGTTTCCTTTCCATATAACAATAAAAACACAAAAAAAGAAATAAAAAATCCCATTCACAATAACTCCAAAAACAATAAAATATGTAGGAATAAATTCAACTAAGTGGGTGAAATTTCTACATACCAAAAACTACAACTTTGATTAAAGAAACTGAAGACACACACAAAAAGTGAAAGCTATCTTATGTTCATGGATTGGAAGAATTAATATTGTTAAGACATCCATACTACCCAAGCCAATTATAGATTCAACACAACCTCTATCAAAATCCCAATGGCATTCTTCAAAGAAATAGAAAAACTTATATGCAGAGTACATCATGAGAAACGCTGGGCTGGAAGAAGCACAAGCTGGAATCAAGATTGTCAGGAGAAATATCAATAACCTCAGATATGCAGATGACACCACCCTTATGGCAGAAAGTGAGGAACAAAAAAGCCTCTTGATGAAAGTGAAAGAGGAGAGTGAAAAAGTTGACTTAAAGCTCAACATTCAGAAAACGAAGATCATGGCATCTGGTCCCATCATGTCATGGCAAACAGATGGGGAAACAGTGTCAGACTNGGAACAAAAAAGCCTCTTGATGAAAGTGAAAGAGGAGAGTGAAAAAGTTGCCTTAAAGCTCAACATTCAGAAAACGAAGATCATGGCATCTGGTCCCATCATGTCATGGCAAACAGATGGGGAAACAGTGTCAGACTTTATTTTGGGGGGCTCCAAAATCCCTGCAGATGGTGACTGCAGCCATGAAATTAAAAGACGCTTAACTCTTTGGAAGAAAAGTTATGACCAACCTAGATAGCGTATTTAAAAGCAGAGACATTACTTTGCCAACAAAGGTCCATCTAGTCAAGGCTATGGTTTTTCCTGTGGTCATCTATGGATGTGGGAGTTGGACTGTGAAGAAGGCTGAGCACCGAAGAGTTGATGCTTTTGAACTGTGGTGTTGGAGAAGACTCTTGAGAGTCCCTTGGACTGCAAGGAGATCCACCCAGTCCATTCTGAAGGAGATCAGCCTTGGGATTTCTTTGGAGGGAATGATGCTGAAGCTGAAACTCCAGTACTTTGGCCACCTCATGCGAAGAGTTGACTCACTGGAAAAGACTCTGATGCTGGGAAGGATTGGGGGCAGGAGGAGAAGGGGACGACAGAGGATGAGATGGCTGGATGGCATCATTGACTCGATGGACGTGAGTCTGAATGAACTCTGGGAGTTGGTGATGGACAGGGAGGCCTGGCGTGCTGCGATTCATGGGGTCACTAAGAGTCAGACACAAGGAGCAACTGAAGATTTGTGTAAAATCACAAAACACCACAAAAAAGTAATAGCCAAGGCAACCATGAGGAAAAAAAAAACAAAGCCAGCGGTATCACACTTTCTAATTTCAAATTATACTACAAAGCTATCATAATTAAAAGAGTATAGTACTGGCATAAAAAGAGACACATAGAACAATGGAACTAAGTAGAGATTCCAGAAATAAACTTCTGCATTTACAACCTATATTTAACAAGGGAGCCAAGAATACTAAATGGAAAGGACAATCTTTTCAGCAAAACTCTTTAGTAGGAAAACCGATAATCACATGCAGAAAATGAAATTGGACCTCTGACACCACTCCCTAAAATTAACTTGAAATAGATTAAAGACTTAAACATAAGATGTGATATCATGAAACTCCTAGAAGCAACCACAGGGAGGAAGTTTCTTAACATTGGTTTTAACCACTCTTTTTCAGATATCACACCAAAAGCACAAGCAACAGAAGTAAAAATCAATAAGTTGGGACTATATCAAATTAAAAAGCTTCTGCACAGCAAAAGACACAATCAAAAAAAAAAAAAAAAAAAAGACAACCTACAGATGAGGAGAAAACATTTGCAAACCATATATCTGATAAGAAGTTAATATCCAAAATATTTAAAGAATTCACACAACTCAGTAACAAAAACAACACACAAAAAAAAAAACAATTTGATTTTTTTTAATGGGCAGAAGCACTAAATAGACATTTTTCTAAAAAGACATATAGATGGCCAACAGATTTTTTTTTTTAGAGTCACAAGCAACTGACTAACTCAGTATGACTCAAGACCACAAAGAAACCACTTCCATTTCATGCTGTTCTGATACCTAGAGTTGGGGCCCAGACTGAAAGGGTGATGCTTAAGACACACATGAAATGATGCTCAACATCACTATTCACCAGAGAAATGCAAATTTAAGCCACAAGGAGATATCACTTCCAAAAGATAAAATCCAAAATATAAAAGATAACAAATGTTGGGGAGATGTGGATCAAGGGGAACCCCTTGCACACTCTTGGTGGAAATGCAAATTGGTACAGTCACTATGGAAAACAGTATGGAAGTTCCTTAAAAGATTAAAAATAGAACTACCATGTGAGTCAGGAATTCTACTTCTGGGCATATACCCAAAGGAAATGAAAACAGGATATTGAATAGATATTTGCACTCCCTTGTTTATTGCAGCATTATTCACAATAGCAAGATATGGAACAACCATAGAGTCCATCTGCAGTGAATAGACAAAGAAGATGTGGTATACATATGCAAAAGAATACTATTTGGCCATGAGAAAGAAGGAAATTCTGCCATTTGTAACAACATGAATAGAACTTGAAATTGTTATGCTAGGTGAGAAAAGTTTGAGAAAGAGTAATACTGTATTTCATGATACCACTTATACACGTAATCTAAAAAAGCCAAACCTGTAGAAACAGAGAATAGACTGGTGATTACCAGAAGCTAGCAGGTGGAGGAACTGGGGAGATGCAGTTTAAAGGTGTAAACTTTCAATCAGTAGATAAATTAAGTTCTGGAAATCTGATGTCCAGCACAATCATTAAAGGCATATCTTGGAGAAATCAGTTCCAGTTTCAGAAACCAGTTTCAGTTCCAGATAACCAGAATAAATGAATATTGCAACAAAGTTACAAGAATTTTTGGTTTCCCAATAAATACAGAAGTTATATGTACACTATACAAATGTGCTAAGTCACTTCAGTCATGTCTGACTCTTTGCAACTCCATGGATTGTAGCCCTCCAGGTTCCTCTATCCATGGGATTCTCCAGGCAAGAATACTGGAGTGGGTTGCCATGCCCTCTTCCAAGGGATCTTCCCAACCCAGGGATCGAACTGTGTCTCTTATGTTTCCTGCATTGGTAGGCAGGTTCTTTACCACTGACCCACCAGGGAAGCCCAATGTCTACACTATACTGTACTCTAGCGAAACACACCTCGAAAAACAATATACACACCTTAATTTTAGAATACTTCATTGCTAAATAAAATATTAACTATCATCTGAGCCTACAGTGAGTCACAGTAGTAATATCACACAGATGCTATAACAAATACAATAATGACGAAGAAGTTTAAAATATTGTAAATATTACCAAAACATGACACAGAGACACCAAGTGAGCAAATCATCACAGTGCTGTTTAAAAAGGGCACTGATATACTTCCTAGATGAATGGATGCTACAAATCTTCAATTCATAAAAACAAAGTATCTGCAAGTGTGATAAAAGGAGGTAAGCCTGTATAGACAATATTATAAACTTCACAGTTGCTAACAGATTAGGTCTTAACTGTTCTTACCACAAAAAAAAAAAAAATGACAACTACATGACATGACAGAAATATTAGCTAACACTAGCTACTGCAAAAAAATGTATCAAGTCAACATTTTTTACATCTAAACATTTACAGTTAATTAAATGTCAAATAAACACC
>SJYV01022531.1:86364-109339 GCA_006410875.1 Neotragus pygmaeus
ATCCCATCCCTCTGGCTTGTCCCAGTGTACCAGCTTTGAGTGCCCTGATTCATGCATCAAACTTGGACTGGTCATCTATTTCACATATGGTAATACACATATTTCATTGCTATTCTCTCAAATCATTTTACCCTTGCCTTCTCCCACAGAGTCCAAAAGTCTGTTCTTTACACCTGTGTCTCTTTTGCTGTCTCACATACAAGGTTGTCATTACCATCTTTCTAAATTCCATATATATATATGTTAATATACTGTATTGGTGTTTTTCTTTCTGGCTTACTTTACCCTGTATAATAGGCTCAGTTTCATCTACCTCATTAGAACTGACTCAAATGCATTCTTTTTAATAGCTGAGTAATATTCCATTGTGTATATGTACTGTGATTTTCTTTTCCATTCATCTGCCAATGGACATCTAAGTTGCTTCCATGTCCTAGCAGTTGTAAACAGTGCTGCAATGAACACTGGGGTACACATGTCTCTTTCAATTCTGGTTTCCTTGGTGTGTATACCCAGGAATGGGATTGCTGGGTTGTATGGAAGTTCTATTTTTAATTAATTTTTTTTAAAGGAAAGGAATTCTCAGCATTTTGCCCTTATACTTACTATCTTATTGCACATGTTGATAGCCAGGATTAGAACAGCCAGCCAATTGAAAAGAGGAAATTTATGTATATGTATGGTTGTGCAGCAGAAACTGACACAACAGTATAAAGCAACTCTACTCCAATAAAAAATAAGTTAAAAGCCAGCCAAGTAGCAGTAGCAGAAGCAGTAACAGAGTTTACCATACACCAGGCCTTGTTCTAAGTACTTTAAGTTTTTAACTTACTCTTTTGAACTGTGGTGTTGGAGAAGACACTTGAGAGTCCCTTGGTCTGCAAGGAGATCAAACCAGTCAGTCCTAAAGGAAATCAGTCCTGAATATACATTGGAAGGACTAATGCTGAAGCTGATTCTCCAATATTTTGGCCACCTGATGCCAAGAGCCAACTCATTGGAAAAGACGCTGATGCTGGGAAAGATTGAAGGCAGGAGAAGAAAGGGACAACAGAGGATGAGATGGTTGGATGGCATCACCGACTTGATGGACATGAGTTTGAGCAAGCTCCGTGAGTTGGTAATGGACAGGGAATCCTGGCGTGCTACAGTCCATTGGGTCACAAAGAGTCGGACACGACTGAGTGACTGGACTGAACTGAACAGATTCTGGCAACTGTATAAAGTATGAACTATTATCCTCATTTTGCATATGAGAAAACTGAGGCAAACGAGAGTTAACTTGTCGAAGGTCAAAAAGCCAGTAAGTGGCAGACAAAATTTTGTGCCAAGGCAATCTGTCTCCTCTCAAGTTCATATTTGTTACCAGTACTGTTTACTCCCCATTATTCACCTATTTTGGTGGGACTGGGGAGGGGGAAAAGAAAAGTGTTAGCTGCTCAGTCGTGTCTGACTCCCTGAGTCCCCGCCAGGATCCTCCATCTGCGGAAGGTGGGGGCAGGGTCATCCAAATTAATACGTATATCCCCCATTCAAAGACTTATTTGGACTTGCCTGGTGTCTCAAATGGTAAAGAATCCATCTGCAATGCAGGAGACCTGGGTTTGATTCCTGGGTTGGGAATATTCCAGTATTCTTGCCTGGAGAATCCCATGGACAGAGGAGCCTGGTGGGCTACAGTCCCTGAGGCTGCAAAGAGTCAGACACAACTGAGCAACTAAGCACAAAAAGGATTTATTTAAGTATTAAAATTTGAAGAAAGTATTACTCTGTTCTGCCTACCCAAACAGCTGTTTTTCTACAATCCCAAAAATCTTTGTATTGGGTGTATGTTTAGACTCTTTAATTAAAATGTCCCTTGATTGTCTTCATTTATGTCTTTTAAGTGCCTCTCTGGCTACTAGGCGGAGAAGGCAATGGCAACCCACTCTGGTATTCTTGCCTGGAGAATCCCAGGGACGGGGGAGCCTGGTGGGCTGCCATCTATGGGGTCTCACAGAGTCGGACACGACGGAAGCCACTTAGCAGTAGCAGCAGCTGGCTACTGGGAAATCTGAGCAGTAGTTCCTAGAAGAGCCCTGCCCTCTAGTGGTCCCATGCTGCTATGCAGCCAGATAAAGCAGAAATCGCTTCAATGACTTTTTTTCCTATTAACAGTTGCCATGGAAGAACACACGTAAGAAAAAAAATTAAAAGCAAACAAAACTTATGATAATGGTGGGGGGAGGGAGGGAAGGATAAACTGGGAGATTGGGATTGACATGTACACACTACTAAATATTCATAGATAATAAGGACCTACTGTGGAGCACAGGGAACTTGACTCAATACTCTGTAACGACCTACACGGGGAAAGAATCTAAGAGTACATATACGCATATGTATCACTGGTTCTCTTTGTCGTACACCTGAAACTAACAAAATATGGCGAATCAACTATATTTCGATAAAAACTTTAAAGTTTTTAATTTAATGTAAAGAGCAAACAAAAGCATTCACAATGGGTCTTAATGCACTATTGTGTTTAACAGAGGGAGTGACACTGATCCTAGGGAAGACCATTGTCTCAACGGACAATTATTTTAATCCTGACTCAGATGTAGTCTTTAGTATACTAGGGCTTTTTTGAAAAGAACGTATCACCCCCATATCTTGATAATTTTCAAAAAGGGACTGAAAATAACAATTCTCATTCTGAAATAAGTGCCACTCCAGATGATTTCAACCATGGTTGCTATGAAAACTCTACCAGAGTTGAGGGACTTGCAAGTAAAGGTAACTCTTCCTATTTCTTTTATATATTTTATTTATTTACTTATTTTTGGCCATGCTGGGTTTTCATTCCTGCACGCAGGCTTTCTCTGGTTGCAGTTGAGTAGGGGATACTCTCCAGTTGGGGTGAACGGGCTTCTCATTGTGGTGACTTCTTTGTTGCAGAGCATGGGCTCAGTAGTTGTGGTGCATGGACTTAGTGGCCCAGTGACATGTGGGGGTCTGCCCAGACCAAGGATTTAACCCACATCCCCTGCATTGGCGGGCAGACTCTTAAACACTGGATCACCAGAGAAGTCCTATTTCCTTTCTTTCTCAAGAGAATATGTAATTGATGGGGAGCTCATGAGTTCTAATCACAAGCCATATGTATTTTCCTTATGTATGGTTAAAAGGCAATAACAGAAATGATTTTTTCTTAAAAGCTAGAGAAAAAGCTAAACATAACTGAAGTGCAATGTAATCTTAGCCAGTTGTGATAACTGAGACAAACTTAACAGAAGTGCAATGTAATCTTAGCCAGCTGTGATAACTGAGACAGTAAGCCACCAAATTCATCAGCCCTGGGCTACATGATGTCCAGATTTCCTTTTCCCAGGCCATGGAGACTATGAACTAAAGGAAAATTCATCTTCAACACTACTTTCTTGGGCCCTAACATTAACTGACTCTGGAGCATACAAATGAGACTTTCTGCAACTATGACAAAGCATTCAAGGAACACTAAGGGCATGTAGCTAGTAACTGCCAAAATGAGAGTGAATCATAAAAAGAAAAGCCCAACTTACTGATTCCTAGTCACACTTCTCTAAAATCACCATTGAGTATTTAATGAGTATCTACTACCTTGAAAGGCATATGCAAAGTACTGAGTAGATAAAAATGAAGACATGATCCTTATACCCAAGAGCTTACAAACTAGTTAAGAGAATTTCAATAGCAACTCCCCAAAACAAGGAAGATCATCTTTCAGACTGAGAGGATAAGTAACATTCCATGAGCAGCACTTGAGCCATCCTTCCAGTACAGGAAGGGTGTTTCACCAAGCAGGTGGAGAAGGGAAGGAATTCTAGGCAGAGGGAACTGTAAGCATGCAATGCCCACGGTGCTGATAGCATATGAAGAATCAGTGTGCTGAAGTCGATTGAGTGCAAAGGAAACCTGAGAGTTGAGGATGAAGCGATACTTTGGCATTAATCTGGACGTGAAGGAAAATCGTTAAAGGCAATCAGTGAGTGTGGGAGGAAGGGGCACGAGCAGGGCTTGGTTTCAGCCCTGGTGTTCTGGTGGCAACCTGGAAGCTGAAAGGAGCTGAGGCAGCTAGAAGCAGACATCTAGGTTATCAGAATGGAGGAAGTGAGCGGTAAAAAAGCTCACCTGACAACCCTGAAGGCAGATGTCAATGTCTGAGGAGGGGGTGAGCTGAAAAAAGGATGGTCCATTTTCTGCCCCATAACCCCCTTGAAGTTCAGGATAAATGTTTTTCTATCCATGAGGTGCGTGCTCTCACTTCACTCGTGTCCAGCTCTTTGTGACCTTACGGACTATAGCCTGCCAGGCTCCTCTGTCCTTAGGAATTCTCCAGCCAAGAATACTGGAGTCAGTTGCCATGCCCTCCTCCAGAGGATCTTCCCAACCCAGGGATCGAAACTACGTCTCCTACATTGAAGGCAGAGAACTGAACCCGGTTCAAACTCTGGGTCAGGAAGATCCACTGGAGAAGGGATATGATACCTACTCCAGTATTCTTGCGCTTCCCTTGTGGCTCAGCTGGTAAAGAATGGGCATGCAACGCGGGAGACCTGGGTTCCATCCCTGGGTTGGGAAGATCCCCTGGAGAACCTGTACCCCTTTCATTGAAAGCATGGAGTGTTAAACCACTGGACCACCAGGGAAGTCCCATTATGAGTTAAATTGAAAAAGAGACAAAAGCAGCACCGATATCATTCTGATTCATCTCCTGTGACAATCACTAAATGACAACTCCAAAATCCTAGCTTCCAAAGTCTGTGACTCTCACTTTAGTTCTATCTCAAGCATTGATTCCCTTTATTTATTCCAATCATAGTTCTGGAATATGAAAGGTGGCCTAGAACACGAAGATAACTTGAAGCAAATGAAATTAACTGTACCAGCAAATAATAAAAACAGTCTCTACAACGAGCCTCTGTAGGTTGACAGCCATGAGGACAGAAGTCGAGCCTTCACCTCTTAAAGGCTCCATCTCTTAAAAAAGAATTAATAAAGTGTCCTTTTATTACCTATTAGCCCACCTATATTGGATCAATTAAATTAAAAAGAAAACAAGCAAATGAAAAGACAAAAGAGACACTACCTTTTTCCATACTTTTAATTACCATTATTGCACCAATACAGCATACATATGCTTTATATACATATATCTTCAACATCATTTTCAATTTTTCAGCAATTCAAATACATAATATATTATCATCTTGAGAATACAAAGAACACAACATACAGGAAGATTGAGAAAATAGGTTCCCAGTAGTTATTAGTCACTAGTGATTCTATAGACTTTCCTTCTAGTGTTTTCTTTTGGAATTTTTAAATGTCCTGCCATGGCTCTGTAAGAATAGAGCTGCCTGGAACGGGAAGCAATGAAAACAAAATGGACCCAAAATTAAAAAAGAGTCAAGAAGGAAATCTGAGAGAGAGAATCTATTTAAAAACTAAACGTAAGAACTCCCTTCAGGCAGTAATATCCAAACAGGTACTAAGGGAAGAGGTGAGATCCCCACATTCACTCTCAAAATTGCCCCTTGACTTGATATAGCTGGAGCCCGTTCACCGAAGAACGGGACCCCTTCACAGCATTGTAAAAGGAATGGTGGGCGGACAGAGGGAAAGTGGCAGGGGAGCTACTTGCTTCTCACATACCCCTGGTGACAAGAATCACAGCCCTCATCCGGGCAAAATCTGTCACAGCTAAAGCCATAGCTCTCCAGCGTCCTTCATCAATGACGATACATGTAATATAGCAGGTTTCTGCTGAAGAGCTGGTGGATTCACAAAGTAAAGTGTTTATGAAAAGGAGCCAGATACCCAGGCAGCAAGGCAATGTGGGTACTGATCAACAGTTAAGTGCATTCAACCTCTCTACTCTACAAATGAGGTTAAAAACCCCAAACCCTTTAAGCTTTCAGTCAAATAATGGGGCCATTACAAAGTAACACCGGGCTTCAGAGGCAGCTGCAAGAAAGTGACTGCTTCTCTAGAATATAACTAGGAAAACACAGCCCCTTGAGCCTCCTTTATCCAAAAGACAACCACTGATCAAAGATGCTGCACTATTCGACAGACACAAGAGTGGAAGCGCCACCAACACAACCCTCTTATCACAGGAAGGGACGTGTAAACTCGCTAGAGGGTAAGGGGGCTGCACCCACACTGGATGTTCACTCAACAGGACAAGCCTGGGGGAGGGTACACAGCAGAGACCCAGGACGCAGATCTTTCTTCACACCTACCCCCTATCAAAATTCTGAATCTGTAAACACTGAGATCAGTCTGTCCATTTTTAGAGTCTTCTGCTAATGGAAAAGAAGTTCCAAGGTTTTTGTCTCCCCTGAAATTGCTAGAAGGGGCTTCACAAAGAGGCACGCCAGGGTCTTGAGATGATTCTGAAATAAGAATTTAAAGATGGGGAAAGTTTTTAGAGATGGTAGGGACTATTTCCTCCTCAGAGACCCTGGCCTTTTGAGCCCTGTGGAGCCAGCCACAAGCATCATTAACACCCACTATTTCCCTGCCTTGACAGGGAACAGGAGCGGGGAAATACTTTCTTGGCTGCACTCCAAGGAACAGCACAGTGGGGTGACACCACCAGCCTGAATGCAATGGAGAAGCTATGAGAACGATTGTCCAGGATTTTGGTTCTGGGGAGGTAAGTGGCTCCGAGACCCCCCTCTCAGATTGGTGCCCTCAAAGTCGTTATTCTTCACGTCTCTCTTGAACATCCTGCCAGTGCTCTTCAGAACTGGACCCAGTTGGATGGCTGTGGTGCCTGGTTCGGAACAGAGCTGCGCGAGGAGAACAGAGACAGCCAGAAGCATATTAGGATAGGGACTCCATTCTTAACAGTTTCCAAGAAATCTCTGCCCAGAATTCCTGAAACTGTACTTCAGAACAATTCTGCTCACCAAGCCCTGCACCAGGCTACTCAAGTTCCATCCTGCCTGCGTGCATGCATGCTAAGTAGCTTCAGTCATTTCCAACCATTTGTGACCCCATGGACTGTAGCCCACCAGGCTCCTCTATCCATAGGATTCTCCAGGCAAGAATACTGGAGTAGGTTGTCATTCCCTTTCTCCAGAGGATCTTCCCAACCCAGGGATCGAACGCACATCTCCTTTGTCTTCAGCACTGCAAGCAAATTCTTTACCACTGAGCCACCAGGGAAGCCCAAGCTCCATCCCATAGTGATCTTATGGCACCATCCCAGCACTCCTGCACTCCTTACCTAGAATTCCTGCCAAACACCAGGTATGACCTACAGAGGGCCTGCCTTCTCAGATCAGAGGTATCATTAGACTGGCACACATCACTGATAGCCCAGTTGAAAGGATGGTGGTCTCCCTACACTAATACCTGGATGCAGTGCTGAAGTCTCCCCACAAGTCATTGCTTGCAGAAACTGGAGCTGGTGCTGGTGTCGTGACAGGAGCAGGAGAATCCAAATCTAGAAGGATACCTGAGTGCAACGTAAGAGAAGAAACAGAAATAGGGAAATATAAACTTATATTCACACAAAAACCTACACAAAAGTTCATGGCAACTTTACCTGTAATAGCCAAAAATGCAGTCAACCCAAATGTTCTTCTGTGGGTGAAACATACTATGGTACATCCATATGATAGACTACTATTCAGCAATAAACAGACTATTGATATATATCAAAACAATCTGATGAATCTCAAGGGAATCATGCTGAGGGGCAAAAGTCAATCCAAAAGGTTATATACTGCATGATTCCATTAACATTCCTGAAGTGACAAAATTAAGAGATGGAGAACAATTAGTGACTGATTGCCGAGGGTTAGGAACAGGGGTGGGGGTGAAGAGGGAGGAAGATGTGGTTAAAAATGAGGGACACAAGGGGTCCTTGTCCTGGTAGAACTGTTTGGTATCCTGAGCTTGGTGGTGGATCCAGGAGCCTACAGCTGATAAAACTGCACAGAACTAGAGCTGACCCTTGAACAATGTGGGTTTGAACTGCATGGGTACACTTATGCACGGACTTTTTTCAATAAACACTCAGTACAGTACTATATGATCCGTAGTTAATTTAATCTACAGATGTGGAACCACAGATATGGAGAGTTGACTGTGAAATTATACACAGATTTTCTATTGCACGGGACAGGAATAGCCAAGGGGTCAGTGCACAAAAGCTGTGCATTGTTCAAGGGTCAATTGCACACACAAGTGAGAATACCTAACCAAGAAATCTAAGGAAGATCGGTAGACAGTCTCACTGTCAATTCTGCAAAATGCTACCACTGAGGTGAACTGGATAAATAGTACATGGCATTTCTTATTTTTTACAGTTGCATGTGAAACTGGAATTATCTCAAAACAAAAGGTTTAGTTTTTAAAAATAAAAATAAATAAATCTTAGATATGATTCTCAGTGCCTTCTGGCAACACTTAGCAAAAGAAGTAGCCTAGAACCACTTTTACCTCAAAAATTCCAGAAAGAGAAAGTCTGCTCCTATAAGCAATCACTCATAATTGATTAACGATACAATTTTAAACAAATAATATTAAGTTATAATTAATGATATAAGTTATAACTCTCAGATTCTAACACTAGGTTCTCTAATCTCGGGAAAATTCCTTTTCGAATTCTAATTTCTCATCTTTTAAATGGAAATGACTTTATTTCTTCTTGTTTCTCACCAGACAGTAAGGAAGAACAAAAATGTGCTCATAAACCCAGATGTTGTCTAATTTCCTCTCAACTGCCCTGTGAAGAAATGCAAAGGACTGAGAAATAACATTCACTGAATGATAACGACATGCCAAGTACTGAGCTAGGTGCCATCACATCCTTTCACCCTCAGAGTCTTGGGCTAAGTTCTACATTGCCAGCTTACAGGTAAGGATACCGAGACTCAGAGAACCTAAATGTTACCAAACACATCCAGATAAAAACTAACAGAGCTATGACCAAAATCTTGGTCCATCTGACTCCTGGGCCTACTAGCATTTCACCAAGGTCCAATGAAGGAAACAGTCTTTTTAATATCTACCCATTTTTAACCAAAAAATCAACCAGATACCATGACTCTCAGCTCACTGTAAAAGCTTTAATCTCTTGCTGGAGGCTGCCAGACTCAACTTGTCAGTGCCAAGTGCCTTTAATAGATAAACCACTGACACTCTCTTTGGCAAACAGATTACTACTAATAAAACCCTAAGTTGATTTCTCAAAGTTAAAAGTACTAGAGAGATTTACCTGCATCACTACCTCCATGATTGGATTTTGGTATGGGTGGTGGAGTGACATGATTGCTGATGGCAACTGAGGAGGATGGAGGGGGAATTGTGACTTTGCCTCCAGGTGGGGGTGGGAGTAAGCTGAGGCCCCCAGTCCCTGCAGTCTTGGGCTTAGAAGCACCTCCTTTCTTGGTTGTAATGTTCTACAAAAGAAAAAAAGGAGGGTGAGAAAAAGAAAGAGAAGTCATAGGCTTATGGAAATACAAGGAGAGGTAAAGGGAACCATACTCACCCCAATACTCAACTTGATGGTCTGCCCTTCCTTGAAGCCCAGATCCAACTTGGGACGACTATCCATTTCCTGAGATTCTTTGGAAATCTCAGATTCCTGTTTTACCCACCTTCAATAAAAGGGCACATTATTTTAACTGAGATTCCCTGAGAGCAGAGTTTGACACACCAATCTGTGGCTAACTTATGTGAAACATGATTCCAGAAAGCAGAGTAAGGGAACATCAGACGTAGAACAGAAAGGAAAGAAAGCCAAGGAAGAGGGCAACTGGAATTCAATACCACTGGGGAACTATACACAATGGCAGATTAAACATGTCCCAACACGAGAGGGCACCTGGCCACCAATTCCCATCCCCATGATTGAGGGCCACCCCTGATGGGGCAGGCCGGTCGCCCCCCCCTCACTGACTGGGTGGCTTTCCACAACTTCAGAAAGTTCTGAGGCAGAAAAACCTGCCCTTTTCTACCAGTGTGCATGGTGCTATTTACCACAGCTAAGCCAAAAGCAAATGGGCTGAAGAAATACCGCAAAAGGCACAAAACCTGTCAGTGGATTTGTCATGGAATGACAAATCTGGCACGTAACTCCCCACTCTCTCACAGAAAGCCCTGCTGTTACTGTTATGCCCCTCTTCAGCCCCCTAAGAGCTTCGGGCAACTTCCCCAGAGGCATAAAAAGCACCATCTTCCCAAACCAGTGTACAGTGGATTAAAAACATATTCCAGCTATAAGGATAGAATAGATACAAAGATAATGGGAGAAAACAGTGAACTGGACGACCATAGTCACAAGACCTAGTCTACCAAGTAAAGAAAGCAGGAGGTAAGAGTCCGTGCCCACTCAATGGAGGGGCAGCATTCCCCACACACTCAACCTGGTAACTCAGGACACGCTTTACTCACTTGAAGTGATCTTGCAGAGAGACATTGAAGTCAAAGGCATCACCCCGATCTGAGAAGCCAATGCCAATGAAAGCGCTTCGCCCTGTGAAAAGGATAAGAATCCTCCCAACAGGAAGCATGCCTGGGGCAAATGCTACCCAATGAAAATATAATAGTTACCATAACTAGACAACCTATGTGAACGTGAAAGATTCTCTCAGGATTGGCAAACTGCATGCAGCCCATGGGCCAAATACTGCCAGAGCTTGTTTTTTTGAAATAAAATTTCACTAGAACAAAACCATGCCAGTTTGTCTACATATTATCCACAGCAGTTTCACACCATGGT
Organism: Neotragus pygmaeus; assembly: GCA_006410875.1. Lineage (NCBI taxonomy): Eukaryota > Metazoa > Chordata > Mammalia > Artiodactyla > Bovidae > Neotragus > Neotragus pygmaeus. Next base: position 97,124 of record SJYV01022531.1, read on the forward strand.
GACAGAACTGAGTAGCTGCGAGAGACCATGTGGCCCAGAGATGTTTATTATCTTGTATCTTTTAAAAAAAGTCTGCCAGCCTCAGACTGAAGAAAAGTTGCCTGCCATAAACACAGATGATGTAAAGTAGTCCCACAAAAATCCCTGCAACAATGAACAGGCAGTATTTGCCAGTTCTTTGGCTAGATATATATTCTGATTCATTTATGTCTACTTTTAATCACCTCTTAAACCTGTGTTTTTAACTATTACAAATAACATGTTAATCCTTTTCCTCTAGCAACTGGAAACTTTGGACAAAGCGAGAAAAATTTTAGTAAACTGAAGTAAGATAAATGCACTGGGACACACTTCCACTGATGTGCATTAACTATTTTCCGAATCTCGATTCATTCAAAATCCCCAATCCCTTACCAGTTCCATCCTGGATCCGGATTACAAAGTAGCGGCTAGAATCGGTCACTGTCTCCACGGCAATACCAGGATATTGTTCTACTGGTGCCTGAGCAAAGAGTTCCCCTGACAGGTAAGAAAAAGACTTCTTTAAGCAAATGAAGCAAAAAGTCTAAAATTCAATTAGCAAGTATTTCCACTCCAATCCCCAATCTGAAGATATATATAAAAGAACACCAAACCAATATCCTTAATATGGTAGAGGGTCACCAGTAGATTACCTGAAACTTTATCCTCGAGTTTGATATAAGCAACCTTCCCTTTTGAAGTGATTCGGAGGCGACCAGTCCAATCGGGTTGATCTAATTTCCAGTCAGATGCCCTAGGATAGAAAAATGGAAAGTCTCAGGCCTCAGGTCTATGTCTTTAATTTACCAAAAACCTACACACAATCATTTGCCGTATTTCTATTTCTCTGTTCTGAATTACTTACTTTTTCTGCCTATTAAATAATCAAAAGACTAATTCATGATTCTCTCTACAAAGATGCCTCAGGTTACACACAGTCCAAAGCAAATAGAAGAAATTTTACTACTGAAGTCCAATAAGTATCAATAAAAATATGTAAAATTACCAAAAAAAGCAATTTAAAAATTTATCACAATGACACTATTTTCATACTGAGGATAGTACTTTATATAATAGTATTTTGTTGATCAAGGAACAACAAAGCCTACTAAATGAAATATACTGGATAACAGAAGCCTCCCAAATCCCTAAATGTATTATCTTTCACTGAATTCAATCAATATTTACAGAGTGTGTATTAAGTCACAGGCATTATTCTAAGTACTTGGGATACAAGAGGGAACAAAGTTTAAAGCCGTCAGGAAGCTTACAGTCTAACAGGAGATAGATAATAAAAAAGAAACAATAAATATGTAAAATCATTAATAGCTCAGAAGGTGCTAAATGCTAAGTTAAAAAGAAAATGCTAGGGCAGGAAAAGGAGCTCAGGAAGATAGTGGGAGAATGAATAGGTTGCAGCTTCCAAAAGGGTGGTCAGGGCAAGCTTGACTAACAAGGTAAAATGTAAGCAAAATGTGAAGGAAGTGAGAGTTACCCATGCAGATATCTGGAGGAAAAGCATTCCAGATGTAGGAAACAGCTGGTGCAAAGATGCTAAGATGGGAGCAGGCCTGCTATATTGCCCTCAAGCAAGGAAGTCGCTGTGATTAGAATACAGAAAGAGATGAGGTGAGAGAACTAACTGAGGGACAGATCACGGAGGGTCTCGCAGGCCACTGTAAGAACTCTAGCTTTTAGTCTGAGTGAAGGAGAAGCCATTAAAGCAGAAATGTGACATGATCTCCCTTTTATTTCAAAAGGATTACTTTGCTGCGCAGAGCAGAGATGCAGCAATATGAACGCTAAAGCTGGGGATTAGCTAAGAGACTACTGTAGTAATCTGGGGGAGTCACCATGGTGACTAGGAAGAGAAAAGAGCAGAAGTGACTAGACGATGGATATATTTAAAGCAAAGGCAGCAGGATTTTCTAATGAATGGATGCAAGGTAGAAGAGAAAGAGAGACAACGAAGACGAAGTCAAGGATGACGCCAAGGTTTTTAGCCTAAACAGAGGAGTTACCGATAATTGAGATGAGAAAGACTACAGGTAGAACATCTCTGGAAAGAAAGATTAGTAGTTCGGCACTGGCTCTGTTAAGTCTGAGATGTCTAATAGAGTTTCAAGAGGAGATACAGAGCATACATGTGAATATATGAAGCTGGACTTCAGGAAGACATGTAGATTAGAGATACAAATGGAAACATTACAAAACACTGAATGCTTATAATCTGTGTTCTAGATGAATTTGAATGAAATCTAAGACATTTAAACATGAACCAATTTTACAAAACACTGCATTTGTGATTCTGTTTTGCAAGCAGTGTGGAAAAGGGAGGGCAAGGTAAAAGTTAATAACTCATCCCTTGGGAACCTAGAGACTAACACCTGCAGTTAAGAAAGTAACAATAAAGTATATCTGGGTAAACATATGTTTAACAAGATGGTAAGCAACCTAGATAGCATATTTAAAATCAGAGACATTACTTTGCCAACAAAGGTCTGTCTAGTCAAGGCCATGTTTTTTCCAGTAGTCATGTATGGGTGTGAGAGTTGGACTGTGAAAAAAGCTGAGCGCCAAAGAATTGATGCTTTTGAACTGTGGTGTTGGAAAAGACTCTTGAGAGTCCTTTGGACTGCAAGGAGATCCAACCAGTCCATTCTAAAGGAGATCAGCCCTGGGTGTTCTTTGGAAGGAATGATGCTGAAGAGTTGACTCACTGGAAAAAGACTCTGATGCTGAGAGGAACTGGGGGCAGGAGGAAGAGGGGATGACAGAGGATGACATGGCTGGATGGCATCACTGACTCGATGGACGTGAGTTTGAGTGAACTCCAGGAGATGGTGATGGACAGGGCGGCCTGGCGTGCTGCGATTTATGGGGTCGCAAAGAGTCAGACACGACTGAGCAACTCAACTGAACTGAACTGAAGCAAATGGTAGACAGGAAGACATGAAAATTTAAATTACGACAAATTTTACAACATACATCTTTGTCATGCCCTTCTCTCTTGATGTCCTGTCTCAAAGACNGAAGCAAAAAGTCTAAAATTCAATTAGCAAGTATTTCCACTCCAATCCCCAATCTGAAGATATATATAAAAGAACACCAAACCAATATCCTTAATATGGTAGAGGGTCACCAGTAGATTACCTGAAACTTTATCCTCGAGTTTGATATAAGCAACCTTCCCTTTTGAAGTGATTCGGAGGCGACCAGTCCAATCGGGTTGATCTAATTTCCAGTCAGATGCCCTAGGATAGAAAAATGGAAAGTCTCAGGCCTCAGGTCTATGTCTTTAATTTACCAAAAACCTACACACAATCATTTGCCGTATTTCTATTTCTCTGTTCTGAATTACTTACTTTTTCTGCCTATTAAATAATCAAAAGACTAATTCATGATTCTCTCTACAAAGATGCCTCAGGTTACACACAGTCCAAAGCAAATAGAAGAAATTTTACTACTGAAGTCCAATAAGTATCAATAAAAATATGTAAAATTACCAAAAAAAGCAATTTAAAAATTTATCACAATGACACTATTTTCATACTGAGGATAGTACTTTATATAATAGTATTTTGTTGATCAAGGAACAACAAAGCCTACTAAATGAAATATACTGGATAACAGAAGCCTCCCAAATCCCTAAATGTATTATCTTTCACTGAATTCAATCAATATTTACAGAGTGTGTATTAAGTCACAGGCATTATTCTAAGTACTTGGGATACAAGAGGGAACAAAGTTTAAAGCCGTCAGGAAGCTTACAGTCTAACAGGAGATAGATAATAAAAAAGAAACAATAAATATGTAAAATCATTAATAGCTCAGAAGGTGCTAAATGCTAAGTTAAAAAGAAAATGCTAGGGCAGGAAAAGGAGCTCAGGAAGATAGTGGGAGAATGAATAGGTTGCAGCTTCCAAAAGGGTGGTCAGGGCAAGCTTGACTAACAAGGTAAAATGTAAGCAAAATGTGAAGGAAGTGAGAGTTACCCATGCAGATATCTGGAGGAAAAGCATTCCAGATGTAGGAAACAGCTGGTGCAAAGATGCTAAGATGGGAGCAGGCCTGCTATATTGCCCTCAAGCAAGGAAGTCGCTGTGATTAGAATACAGAAAGAGATGAGGTGAGAGAACTAACTGAGGGACAGATCACGGAGGGTCTCGCAGGCCACTGTAAGAACTCTAGCTTTTAGTCTGAGTGAAGGAGAAGCCATTAAAGCAGAAATGTGACATGATCTCCCTTTTATTTCAAAAGGATTACTTTGCTGCGCAGAGCAGAGATGCAGCAATATGAACGCTAAAGCTGGGGATTAGCTAAGAGACTACTGTAGTAATCTGGGGGAGTCACCATGGTGACTAGGAAGAGAAAAGAGCAGAAGTGACTAGACGATGGATATATTTAAAGCAAAGGCAGCAGGATTTTCTAATGAATGGATGCAAGGTAGAAGAGAAAGAGAGACAACGAAGACGAAGTCAAGGATGACGCCAAGGTTTTTAGCCTAAACAGAGGAGTTACCGATAATTGAGATGAGAAAGACTACAGGTAGAACATCTCTGGAAAGAAAGATTAGTAGTTCGGCACTGGCTCTGTTAAGTCTGAGATGTCTAATAGAGTTTCAAGAGGAGATACAGAGCATACATGTGAATATATGAAGCTGGACTTCAGGAAGACATGTAGATTAGAGATACAAATGGAAACATTACAAAACACTGAATGCTTATAATCTGTGTTCTAGATGAATTTGAATGAAATCTAAGACATTTAAACATGAACCAATTTTACAAAACACTGCATTTGTGATTCTGTTTTGCAAGCAGTGTGGAAAAGGGAGGGCAAGGTAAAAGTTAATAACTCATCCCTTGGGAACCTAGAGACTAACACCTGCAGTTAAGAAAGTAACAATAAAGTATATCTGGGTAAACATATGTTTAACAAGATGGTAAGCAACCTAGATAGCATATTTAAAATCAGAGACATTACTTTGCCAACAAAGGTCTGTCTAGTCAAGGCCATGTTTTTTCCAGTAGTCATGTATGGGTGTGAGAGTTGGACTGTGAAAAAAGCTGAGCGCCAAAGAATTGATGCTTTTGAACTGTGGTGTTGGAAAAGACTCTTGAGAGTCCTTTGGACTGCAAGGAGATCCAACCAGTCCATTCTAAAGGAGATCAGCCCTGGGTGTTCTTTGGAAGGAATGATGCTGAAGAGTTGACTCACTGGAAAAAGACTCTGATGCTGAGAGGAACTGGGGGCAGGAGGAAGAGGGGATGACAGAGGATGACATGGCTGGATGGCATCACTGACTCGATGGACGTGAGTTTGAGTGAACTCCAGGAGATGGTGATGGACAGGGCGGCCTGGCGTGCTGCGATTTATGGGGTCGCAAAGAGTCAGACACGACTGAGCAACTCAACTGAACTGAACTGAAGCAAATGGTAGACAGGAAGACATGAAAATTTAAATTACGACAAATTTTACAACATACATCTTTGTCATGCCCTTCTCTCTTGATGTCCTGTCTCAAAGACCCCCAAGTACCTGAATCTTATCCAGCTCAGAGCATGCTCTAGAAGTCCTTGTCTATTAAATTTTTTTAATAAGTCGTTACTTACTCCACTCTTCTGTCATGAGGTAGACATAGTGTGAATGAGCTACTGAAAATACTAGGAACAAGTTTACCAGATGCACTTCTTTGGACAGGTTTCTTGGTTTATTTGTATGTCTGGTGGCCAATATTTAACAAATTCTCAGTAAGTGAGTGGATATTCACGCAGCAGCTTCCCTCAGCCCTGAACCTTAACTCCTCTCCAATTCCCCAGACCTAGCCAGGGGTACTCTTGGTTTTTACTGGTCTTTGAAACCGACTTCACATATTTTCATCTACCTTGGCAATAAATCTTACAGCAGCTACATGGAATAGGCAAGAAAGCCTACTGTATTGTTGCTGTTCATTCACTCAGTAGTGTCTGACTCTTTTGGGACCCCATAGACTGTAGCCCAACAGGCTTCTCTGTCCATGGGACTTCCCAAGCAAGAATACTGGAGTGGGTTGCCATTTCCTTCTCCCAGGAATCTTTCCAACCCAGGGATCAAACTCGCATCTCCTGTACTGGCAAGGGGATTCTTTACCACTGAGACACCAGAGAAGCTCACTAAGATGGCTGGAGGTTGAAACAACTACTCTCTCTCTCTAAATGAATAAAAGGACAATAGCACAGTAACAATCCTAAACTTCAAAGTCCAGTATTCTTTTCATTACATTAAAACACAGTGTAGGGTTACTACTAATTTAGTTGAGGAAAAGGGTAATGATAAATAAAAAAAGGTTTTATAGGTTAAGAACCATTTTCTAATCATTTCTAAGTTTCCCATCAACCCAAATTCTCCTTCTATAGGTCTGGCCAGTGAAAGTCCAAGAAGTGACAGCTTTACAGGTAAATCAACAGTTTATACAGGTGAATCAAAATTAATTATTCCATCTCATCTCAAAGAAAGCACTTCTCCTGACTCCTATAAAGTCCAGTTTTTCCCTTAACAGCAGCCTAGAAAATAAATCATGCTCATAATATAAAATGAGTTCTGGTAAACAACAAAAAAGATTACACAAAGACAGAAAAGCACTATTTATCAAGCACCTGTTCCAGGAGATATTATGTCCATTCTTGTGAAAACTGAAAGAATCTCACAAAGTAAATAATATTATACCCATCGTTATAGATGAGAAAACTAAAGGTCAAAAGATTTAAGTGACTTGCCAGAGATAACCCAGCAAATAAATGAGACTCATGATTCAAATTTAATTCTGCTCTCTTCACTAACTGTGGTTGATATAAAAAGCCTCTTGTAGGATAAAAATGTCAGTAATAAGCATGGAAAACATAAAATGCCAAGGAAAAGGGTAAAACAGGAAAATTAAGAAATTGCTTTGATGGGTCAATGCAGTTAACTGACATAAGAATAAAGGATAAAGTAAAAGTGAAGACAGAGAATGCAGACAGGTAAAAGGTGTTTTTAAAAACGTGAAGCAAAAGAAAAAGGCTTCCCTGGTGGCTCAGATAGTAAAGAATCTGCCTGCAATGCAGGAGACCTGGGTTCAATCCAGGGGTAGGAAAGATCCACTAGAGAAGGGAATCACAACCCACTCCAGTATTCTTGCTCGGAGAATTCCATGAGCCTGGCAGGTTCATGGAGTCGCAAAAAGTTGGACTGAAAAAGAACTGAAACCTACTTCAATGTGTATCATATCTTTTAGGAAGTCTTAATACCTAAAGTTAGAGGTCATCAGCTATTTTACCTTATTTAACAGATTAATCAATGCTAATTTAAGTGTAACCTATTAATTCTTTTCAGTCAACATTTACAGAGTCTCCACTATGTGCACGAAACTGTGCTAGATCCTAGAAAATGTTTAAAAGATCTAAGTTTAAGAAGACCCCAAGTTGTTCATGGTCTAGTCTGGAGAACTGGGAGAACAAACAACCAATTAGAACGTAGAAGGCAGGCAAGTGATAGAGTCAAGAACAAGTACTATGGAGGGACGCAGAGCACATCTAAGCCAGAACAGAAAGGTCAAGGAAGGCTGGCCAAAGGAGAAGAGGTCTCAGCTGACTCACATGTATTAGTCCCTGTGACTATCATCAAAAAGCATGTATAGTCTTATTTAAGGTCAGCTAGGGTCTGATTGAAAACCTGAAATTAGGATTACCTTTTAGGGTACAACCCACAGGATCTAGTGCACAGGTCAGCAAGTACAAAGATACTGATTCAGGATGAACGAACCTCTGATAAGGAAGTACAACATAAAACATAGGGAGAGGGTAATTTTTAAGCCGAGGTAACAAACGCCAAGAGGAAAATCATGCTGGTGATGTGAGTCAGAGAGAGAAATCAAAATACTATATTTATAGACTGCTTTACTGTTTACTAAATTCTTTTTAGGAAATTCATTTTTAATTATTTTTCACAATTATGATTTCATTTAACCCTCCAAAAACTTCTAAAGGTACATAGCTAGAGCAGGTTTTATTATCACCCCCTTCCCCCCTCCCTTTTTTTTTCTATTTTACAGATGAGAAAACTTAGGCTTGTAGAGGCTAAAATATTTGTATCAAATCACATAGCTGTTAAATTGCCAGGGCTCACACTCATATTTTTTAACAGGTAATCCAGTGAGTTGCAAGTTAATTCTTTGGACCGCATGTCCATAACTTTCGACAGCATCCTCAGGCCCTCATAGTCATTGGGTTACAAGATGGTTAGTTAGCCCTCCAGATAAAATGCTGTGTTAACTCTGAAAGTAAAAGCTATATGAGAAGTTAAGAGGGAAGGAAGGCTTGAAAATATTATAGTATCACCTATAGTACAGTATATGGTGGATGGTGATATTTGGTGGCAAGACTGAACGGCACAAAAGATAAATTATCTCATCCAGAGAGGGGCCTAAGACACAATAATCACCAACAAACGCTCACCAGGTATTGGAAATGGGGGGCGCGTGAGGAGGGAGGTAGAGATGGGACGATAAGGGTGACAACTTGAAGGACGCAGGGATGAGCGAAGGAAAGGTGACTGGCCAAGCCGCAGACACGACAGGAGGAGGAGAATGGGGAGCAGATGGGTAACCCAGAGGGGTCCGGGGGGAGAGCGGTGGGAGGGTACAGGATGGTAATTTTTTTTTTTTTTTTAAGAGGCGGAAACAAGGATGTCTGCAGTCTAGAGTGGGGAAACACCAGGGGAAAAGGTGGCAAAAACCCAGGTGGCCAGGCTAGCAAGGTAACGATCCAGAGGCGGCAATGGCAGGGACGGGCGGCCTGCCACCTGAGAAACAAAGTGTCAAGCCCGACCGGGTGAGCTCGTGCCGCAGTGACTCGAAGTTAGTACCTGTAACCGCGGTTGGAGGCCCGAGGAGGAATCCGGTAGACGCTGACGTCAGGCTTCACACACAGTACAGACTCTGACTCCAACTCGGACGCCATCTTGGCTCGGCTCGCAGGGCCGCTGGGGGCGGGGCGGCAGCGCGGGGGCGGGACGTAGAGCCGGGGACTTGAGTTCTAAAACAACTTCCGCTTACGCCCTTACGCTGACGCCACTTCCGCGAGAGTTCGGCAGGCGTCCTGAGATGAACCTCCGTTTGCGCGGGTTGCGGAAGCCATGTTGAAAGCTGGAAACCGTGAGGTTGCGGGAATCACCATTTTGGGTAATGGCAAGGATCCCCTCCAAGTGCGTTATTCACGTTAAGGATATCTCCATCCCCGAAACACGAGAAGGGAAAGCGCCATCTTGCTCTCGGCAGGTACCAGCAGTGCTCTGGGAGAACGACGACCATCTTGAAGCCTGGCGAATTCTTTTTCTTCCAAAGTCACTTCTTAACCGTAGTTTCCAAGAGAAAAGTGATATCCGCGGGTCCGTAGTCCCAAATTGGATACCTAAAGAAAGAGGGGAGTGAAAAAGTTGGCTAAAATCTCAACATTCAGAAAACTAAGATCATGGCATCTGGTCCCATCACTTCATGGGAAATAGATGGGGAAACGGTGGAAACAGTGTCAGACTTCATTTTGAGGGGGCTCCAAAATCACTGCAGATGATGATTGCAGCCATGAAATTAAAAGTCGCTTACTCCTTGGAAGGAAAGTTATGACCAACCTAGATAGCATATTCAAAAGCAGAGATATTAGTTTGCCAACNGTCAGACTTCATTTTGGGGGGGCTCCAAAATCACTGCAGATGATGATTGCAGCCATGAAATTAAAAGTCGCTTACTCCTTGGAAGGAAAGTTATGACCAACCTAGATAGCATATTCAAAAGCAGAGATATTAGTTTGCCAACAAAGGTCCGTCTAGTCAAAGCTATGGTTTTTCCAGTAGTCAAGTATGGATGTGAGAGTTGGACTGTGAAGAAAGCTGAGTGCCAAAGAACTGATGCTTTTGAACTGTGGTGGTGGAGAAGACTCTTGAGAGTCCATTGGACCGCAAGGAGATCCAACCAGTCCATTCTAAAGGCGATCAGTCTTGGGTGTTCTTTGGAAGGAATGATGCTACAGTTGAAACTCCAATACTTTGGCTACCTCAACTCTGATGCTGGGAGGGATTTGGGGCAAGAGGAGAAGGGGACGACAGAGGATGAAATGGCTGGATGGCATTACCCGTTCGATGGACATGAGTCTGAGTGAAGTCCACGAGTTAGTGATGGACAGGGAGGCCTGGCGTGCTGCAATTCATGGGGTCGCAAAGAGTCGGACATGACTGAGCGACTGAACTGAACTGAACTGAATAAAGACAGTGTATTACCCAGGCCTAGACATGGTGGATTTTAATATTCCAGGGTCCAAACTTTAAAAATGCTAGGCCTGATCCATTGCCTTTCACCTGTTGAAATAGTCTGCTACACTTTCAGTGTGTACTTTTGATTATCTTGTTTGGAAATTTTGCCCATGTGAAGCCTTAAATGGACTGCTTTGGTGGCTCAGATGGTAAAGAATCTGCCTTTAATGCAGAAGACCTGAGCTCTATCCCTGGGTCTGGAAGATCCCTTGGAGAAGGAAATGGCAACCCATTTCTGTATTCTTGCCTGGAAAATCCCGTGAACAGAGTTGCATGGTGGGATACAGTCCATGGGGTCACAAAGGTCAGACACAAAAGAGTGACTAACACACTAAGCTATAAATGGGATGAGTTCAAATCCTGACCAGTAGAGACAGCATTATGAATTATGTAATAGCCGCTGTTTGCTCTCAGTTTTATTATAATGGTAAATTCTACTGCAATGTCTCCATAAACACCTGCTTTGTACACTCCAAATTTAAACTTGCCGCAACAGTCACCTAATTGATTTAATTAGCATAGAGGGCAAGTGGAAAACCAATATACCAACTCAAGTCTGTCTGACTACAACAGTGGTCTAGTCACCACTTCATCATGTTGACTGGTTGAAAACCTAATTTGTCTACTCTGCATAACAAAGTGATATCTTAAAACTCAAAAATGAATTATAATATCTAGCCATTATAAGGATGTGGTGAATCAACTTCTAAGTGTTTTCTGGAAGGTAGTGGTATAGCATTTCTGAAGGTAAATTTCTAATTAATATCCTGTATGTAACATTCAATGTAGCAAATCCACTAATAGCTATTTTAGGGCAATAATTTTATGTGTGCAAAATAATATATACAATGATTGTTTATTACAGCCTTGTTGTAATAGTGAAAAATGGAAACTAGGTAAATGAATATCAACAGAAAATGGTTAATGGCATATCTATTACTATAAAATGCTTTGAGATTTTGTGTGTGTGTGTGTATGCTGTGCTTAGTCATGTCTGACTCTTTGCTACCCCGTGAACTGTAGCCAGTCAGCCTCATTTGTCCATGGATTTTCCAGGCAGGGAAATTGGAGTGGAGTGCCTCCTACTCCAGGGAATCTTCCCGACTCGGGGATCAAACTCAGGTCTCTTGGATTACAGGCAGATTCTTTACCATCCAAGCCACCAGGGAAGTCCTTGTGAGTGTATAATACAGGCTTCCCTCATAGCTCAGTTGGTAAAGAATCTGCCTGCAATACAGGAGGCCCCAGTTCGATTCCTGGCTTGGGAAGATCGCCTGGAGAAGGAAATGGCATCCCACTCCAGTACTCTTGCCTGGAAAATCCCATGGCTGGAGGAGCCTGGTAGGCTACAGTCATGGGGTCAGGAGGAGTTGGACATGACTGAGCAACTTCACTTTCACTTTTCACTTTCATGCATTGGAAAGGAAATGGCAATCCACTCCAGTATTCTTCCCTGGAGAATGCCAGGGACAGAGGAGCCTGGTGGGCTGCCGTCTATGGGACCACACAGAGTCGGACACGACTGACGTGACTTAGCAGCAGCGGCAGTTCAGTTCAGTCGCTCAGTCGTGTCTGACTCTTCACGACCCCATGAATCACAGCACGCCAGGCCTCCCTGTTCATCACCATCTCCCGGAGTTCACTCAGACTCACGTCCATTGAGTCCGTGATGCCATCCAGCCATTTCATCCTCCGTCGTCCCCTTCTCCTCCTTCCCCCAATCCCTCCCAGCATCAGAGTCTTTTCCAATGAATCAACTCTTCTCATGAGGTGGCCAAGGTATTGGAGTTTCAGCGTTTTAGCATCATTCCTTCCAAAGAAATCCCAGAGTTGATCTTCAGAATGGACTGGTTGGATCTCCTAGCAGTCCAA
>SJYV01022532.1:0-21718 GCA_006410875.1 Neotragus pygmaeus
CTCTTCACTTTCTGCCATAAGGGTGGTGTCATCTGCATATCTGAGGTTATTGATATTTCTCCCGGCAATCTTGATTCCAGCTTGTGTTTCTTCCAGTCCAGCATTTCTCATGATGTACTCTGCAAATAAGTGGAATAAACAGGGTGACAGTATACAGCCTTGACGTACTCCTTTTCCTGTTTGGAACCAGTCTGTTGTTCCATGTCCAGTTCTAATTGTTGCTTCCTGACCTGCATATAGGTTTCTCAAGAGGCAGGTCAGGTGGTCTGGTATTCCCATCTCTTTCAGAATTTTCCACAGTTTATTGTGATCCACACAGTCAAAGGCTTTGGCATAGTCAATAAAGCAGAAATAGATGTTTTTCTGGAACTCTCTTGCTTTTTCCATGATCCAGCAGATGTTGGCAATTTGATCTCTGGTTCCTCTGCCTTTTCTAAAACTAGCTTGAACATCAGGAAGTTCACGGTTCACATATTGCGGCCGAGAGGAGCTGTCATATTAGCCTTGCAGTAAAAAAAAAAAAAATCAAAATTAGTGAGTTTTGTGTAGCCATTTTAATATTGATAATGGAAGGAAAAAAGCAACATTTTTGTCATATCATGCTTTATTATTTCAACAAAGGTAAAAGCACAACTGAAATGCCACACACAAAAAAATGGATTTGTGCAATGTATGGTGAAGGTGCTGTGACTGATCGAACATGTCAAAGTGGTTGGCGAAGTTTCATGCTGGAGATTTTTTCTTGGTGCATGATGCTTCATGGTCAGGTAGACCAATTGCAGTAATTGATAACCATTAACGTTATACCATGAGAAAGACAGCCAAAATACTCTAAATATCTAAATCAAGCACTGAAAATCACTTGCATCAGCTTGGTTAAATTAATTGCTTTTCAAACTGTTAGGTGTTTCAGGGGCTCTGAAGTGCTCTGGTACCACTGTGAAGTGCCTTGATTAGAACAGGATGCTCCTGAGGTTTACAACAGGCGGGCAAGGGGATGCTGTGCCCTGAGAACTTAGTGGGCCACAGTTTTATAATCAAAGGAAAAGTGGGGAGGGGGAGAAGAACTTTGTCTTGAGTAGAAGTCATGCTTTCATTATCCGCTCCTTCTGCCAGTTGGGCATGGATTTTCTTATCCCTACATGGCTAGCTAGGGCCACAAATTATTGTTTTCTATACATGCAGAGAGCATGTCCTCAGTTCAGTTCAGTTCAGTCGCTCAGTCGTGTTCGACACTTTGCGGCTCTATGAATCGCAGCACGCCAGGCCTTCCTGTTCATCACCATCTCTCGGAGTTCACTCAGACTCGCGTCCATTGAGTCCGTGATGCCATCCAGCCATCTCCTCCTCGGTCGTCCCCTGCTCCTCCTGCCCCCAGTCCCTCCCAGCATGTCCTAGAGATCATTAATTTAATGAGCTCACTAGGTAGGATGTGGATCTCATGCCACCATTGTTTTATCGCTTTCAGGCTTGTCTCCCGCTTCTGTAGCATGGTTTTGTTGCTAAGCAAACCAACTCTCTTTAGTAATCATTAACTAACAGGGGTCTCCCCTATTTTTTCTACTTAAAATTCTCTAGTGGGATTAACTATTTAATCACCTACATCGTTGCGCAGTAGCAAAGAATCCACCTGCCAATGCAGGAGAGGCAAGAGACAAGGGTTCAATCCCTGGGTGAGTAAGATCCCCTGGGAAAGGAAATGGAAATGGCAACCTACTCCGCCGTTCTTACTGTGAAAATTCCGCTGACAAAGGAGCCTGTCCGGCTACTGTCCTTGGGACTGCAAAGTCCCATACCACTGAGTGACTGAGCACAATTGTCCCTTTACTCTGTCCCTATCAAAGGCATGACCACACCACAATTTATTTACTGGTACACAGGTTCCTCTGTACACAGGCAAGACTACTGGGACAAGTACCCATTCCCTTCTCCAGGGGATCTTCCAGACCCAGGGATTGAACTCAGGTCTCCTGCATGCAGGCGGATTCTCTACTGTCTGAATCACCAGGAAAGCCCTATTACAAATAAAGCTGCTATGAACATTCTCATGTAAACCTTTGGTGGACACATGCACTCAGTTCTCTTGCAGGGGAACTGCTGCGTTTTAGGGTGAGTGTATGCTTAGCTTTAATAGACACTGCGGAAACAGTTTTCTATACTGGTTGTACCCTAGGGCTCAAGTTTTATAACTCAGCATCCAGTCTCATTTAGAAAGGAGATACTTTAAGGGAGACTGGGAATGCACAAACGACACAAACGTCTCAGCTCAGTGCGTTTCTTCAAATTCTTAAAATATTGTCAGCCAGACCCCCTAATTTCACGGATGAATAAATATATTAGCAACGGCCGTACCGCCCACTAACAAATTTCTCATTCAAATTTTCCAAAAAGGGTTATTTCTAAGGGCACCAGGGTTAGCGCACAGGGTGAAGAAAGTAAGGAGACACCACCTCCCCATGTTCCTTCCCCCCAAGGAGTGCGGACCTCCTCTCAGCCGGAACAAAGAAGTCGCTCCGAGGGGCCGCGTAAGGTTCCGGTCAGGCCCCGCCTCTCAGCTAGGCACATGCGCAGAGTTAGCCCTACGGAGCCCTTCTGCCCAGGCGCGCGTGACGTAGAGGCGTACTCCGTGCGTGATGACACACGGACGTGCGCTCGGTGGCTCATAGGGGAAGATGGCGGCTGCTCTTTTGGAGGAGTGGGATTGAGAGGGGAGGAGGGAGGGGGCCCGACGGGAGAGACATTCCCGACTGTGAAGACGAACATATCGCTCGGCAGTCGTTAGGACCTCTGATCAGCGCCCGAGGGTGAGTGCGGCGGCGGCATGGGACCGCTCACCTGCAGCAGGCGGCCGCACTCCGCCATTTTCGTGCTCGGCCGTTGCGTGCTTTGGGCACCTCAGGGGTGCCTGTGGACGAGTTGGAAGGAGCTGGGAGGATCGACCTCCCGAGGGCTCTGTGAGGCGGGTTTGGGCCTTACGGGAGGGGGCTAGCAGCTTGAGGCATACCGGAAATGGCGGACATAGTACGGCTAAGGCCCTGACTTGAGACCTGTGGCGACCCGAAGACGTAGGTAGGGTAGGCCGCGGAAAACACTGAAGTTTAGAGGAGTGCAGCGCTTTAAAACTGAAATTAGGGGCGGGAGTGGAAGGGGTTGGGCCGAGAGTTGAATGGTTTGAGTGGTTGGTTGAAGAGGTCATGGGAAGTTAGTTAATACGAAACCTGTAAAACGGCGAAGGTTTAGTTAGCCTCGTTTTTATCGTGACCTGAAGTTTGTAATTTTAACAGATATAAGTCCACAGCTAGATGGGCAGAAAACCCCTGCTCCTCCTTTGGAATAGCTTTATTACTGTTTTGTTTGGTTTAGATCGTGCTCTCTGCAAGTGGCCGTTAGTAACTCCCTGCACATTTCTGATTTTGAGTTCTGGCAGTTAGATACTTAGGATCATAGAAGGCTTTTTTTTTTTTTTTTTTTTTTGAGGAAATATAAAAACTGTTGATATGTGCATGTAAACCCTTGTAATTGGTGGTCCTTCCGGAGAAAGAAGGAGGCGGGTCAATAGGGAATTCGGTAATTGGACCTGTTTAAATCAAATCAGAAATGCATGGATTATTTCTAGAAAACCTGTCATGAATGATTTGAAGTATATTCTACTCAGATGACATTATGTTGAGTGTTCTGGGAACTTTGGAAGACTAGAATATGAACAAAAAGCCTTTGTAAAAGGAATACCTCTTACGAAGTGGACTTTTAAGTACCCTGTGGAGATCTAGCTCACGCAGTATTTTTTGCCTGTGAATGTGATGCAGAGATAGACCTATTTAATTCAAACAAAAACTTTTAGTTAAACAGAGTCGTGTTCATTGTTCCCAGATGGCATTTTTTTCCCCCGCTAATCTTAATTGCATTTGGCCTCTCTCATTACCATAAAGTACTTTTGCACTTTTTAATTGGTTTCCTTGCCTAGAAGAAGACAAAATACTCTATCGATTTGTATTTATGTTGAGGCCTTACTTTCTGTATTTGGCCTTTTTTCTTGAAGTTTAGAGAAAATTTTCAACTTTTGGTATTTAGGGGAAGAATTTTAGTAGAAAGTTAGCCTTAAATCACACTGCTTTAGGAAAAAGATAAATCCTTATCTCTGAAGTTGATGGCTTAACTTGCATTCTTTGGTTGGTGAAAAATATTAAAACGCAGATTTTGCCATCAATTTTACCCTGACCTAAGAGGAGAGTGAAAAAGTTGGCTTAAAGCTTAACATTCAGAAAACGAAGATCATGGCATCTGGTCCCGTCACTTCAGGGGAAATGGATGGGGAAACAGTGTCAGACTTTTATTTTTTGGGGCTTCAAAATCACTGCAGATGGTGACTGCAGCCATGAAATTAAAAGACACTTAACTCCTTGGAAGAAAAGTTATGACCAACCTAGACAGCATATTCAAAAGCAGAGACATTACTTTGCCGACTAAGGTCCGTCTAGTCAAGGCTACGGTTTTTCCAGTGATCATGTCTGGATGTGAGACTTGGACTGTGAAGAAAACTGAGCACCGAAGAATTGATGCTTTTGAGCTGTGGTGTTGGAGAAGACTCCTGAGAGTCTCTTGGGCTGCAAGGAGATCCAACCAGTCCATTCTGAAGGAGATCAGCCCTGGGATTTCTTTGGAAGGAATGATGCTGAAGCTGAAACTCCAGTACTTTGGCCACCTCACGCAAAGAGTTGAGTCATTGGAAAAGACTCTGATGCTGGGAGGGATTGGGGGCAGGAGGACAAGGGGCCGACAGAGGATGAGATGGCTGGATGGCATCGCTGACTCGATGGACGTGAATCTGAGTGAACGTCAGGAGTTGGTGATGGACAGGGAGGCCTGGCGTGCTGAGCAACTGAGCAACTGAACTGAACTGAAGGCTTTAATAACACTTTTAGTAACCATTTAAAGTGCTTATTCAGAGCTCTGCATGCTAAGTAACAAGTTCTGTGTACTTTTCACACTGCTGCTGCCGCCGCCAAGTTGCTTTAGTTGTGTCCGACTCTGTGCGACCCCAGAGATGGCAGCCCACCAGGCTCCCCTGTCCCGGTGATTCTCCAGGCAAGAACACTAGAGTGGGTTGCCATTTCCCTTTCCAATGCATGAAAGTGAAAAGTGAAAATGAAGTTGCCCAGACGTGTCTGACCCTCACTACTTTGGGAAAAATGTTAATTGATTGTTGCTGAAACTATTTCATATTTCAGAATAAGAATGAAGAAAGTAAGGCAAAGAAAGTTTTATAACTGTCACAAATACTTTGACAAAGATATTTGTGAAAGCTTTTCACCTAAGAATGTGTTTATGTAATTCTTTTGAGGTTGCTTAGCAAAAAAATAGGACTTTTAGATAAAATAGTATTAATTAGAGCCCGAAGATTAGAAATCTTCATTATCAAAGTATATTTAGTTGTCCAGCTCACCAGTTGTTTAAGTATTCCAGACTTGTTTTTTAAGATTCCAAATTGTCCTAGTTTTCTGCCAAATATTATTCCAGGATTTTATTTGTGTTGTAACTTTTGCTTGTAAGAGATTTTTTTTTCTTTTAGATTAGTGAAAGTTTCTCTGAGACTCATATATGGCATAGTATTTGAAAATCTTTACCTTACTCTCATCCTTTCTGGCCTTAGAACGTTTAGTGTTTTCTGGTAGTGACCGACTTTATAATGTTTGTGTTGTACCTTATAATCATAATTTGAGCACTTGTTATTTTCTAAGATCTAGGTAGTATTGGAAAGGCTATGGGTTTTAACAGTAGATAGACCTCGGTTTGAAGGTCTGTCTACTGGTTAGTCTCACCACTACCTAGCTTTTTTACATTTGGTCACTTACATGCTGAACTTTAGTTTAAAAATGTTGGTTATAGTACTTGTCTCAAAGGTAAAAAAAAAAAGTGTCTAGTACATAGTAAGCATTCAGCAAATTTTGGCATTTTTCTTTTGTGACTTAAATTTGATGAAGTCCTTTTTTTTTTTTAATTGCGATGTTAGTTTCAGTTGTACATATGTACAATAATGCTTCACTATTAGTATATATTGCAGAATAATCACCACAATAAGTCCATCACCATACAGTTATAATTTCCTTTTGTTATGAGAACTTTTAAGATCTACTCATTTAGAAATTTTAAATATGCAATATAGTGTTAACTGTAGTTGCTATGTTTAACTTACTTTAGAATTGGAAATTATCTTTTGACCCCCTTCATCCATTTTGTCCATTTCTATTTTTTCCATTTTCCATTTCCCCATTTTTACTTTTAAAAAATTAACGCAAATGTCTTTGTTGGAAACAAAGATTGGATCAACCTCATTCCTCTGGTAAATAGTCCCTTCCCTATGTTATTAAAGAGTTTCGTGTGTATCACTTCTTAATGTATTTTTAAATTTAATTTCATTATTTCTGGCTCCTCCGGGCACGTGGGTTTTCTTTAGTTGTGGTTTGCAGAGCACTGGACTCTAGGGTGTGCAGGCTTCGGTTGTGGAGCAAGGGCTCCGTTGTCTCCTGGCGTGTAGCATCTTCCGGGACGAGGGATGGAACCGGGTCCCCTGAACTGGCAGGCAGATCCCAACCACTGGACCACCAGCGAAGTCCTATTCAATGTATTTTGATTGGAGCATAACTTCTCCACTACTTTGTCAGCTCTTAGAAGGCAGATGCTATAGTGCCTTATATATTTTTTGTGCTCATAAAGCTTAAAGCATTATAAAAATTGAGTGAATAATTTTTGTACTAAAATTCTCATCGTGACTCTCCTGAGATCTGTATTTCACACAGACTGGGTTTATTTCTGCTCCTTTGCCTTTACTGGTGACCTGTTTCCCCATCCCCTTCCTTTCACACTGCATATCCTGTCCATTTCTCAAAGTCCAGCTACCTCTTGTCCCATTAGTGAGGTCATCAGTGAATATTGTTTATTTTCAACTGTGCCTCTGGTTAACCTAAGGTCTGTGTGACTGCCTTCTGTTACTTTAGCACCTGACACTATGCCTTCCCTTTTGAGCAAGTCCCTGGGTGGGCTCTGCTTTAAGGCTGACTTTGTTATATCGCCACCTGCTGTTTACCGTCCCCACTTAGTAAGATACGCTTGAGCAATTTCCCTTTATTTGTGTGTAGGATATTCTTGTAACTTTTTTTTCTCTATGTGTTAGGATACATTGCAAACATCCAGAAAAGCTGAAAGAAGAATGCAGTGAACGCCTATTGCCTTTCATTTAGATTTATCTGTTACTAACATTTTGTCCATTTTGCTTTAACTCTCAGCATACCTCTCCCCTCAACAACCAGTTGAAAGTAAATGCTGATATCATGCTGTTTGTTCCCTAAATACCTCTTTAAACTAATGCCATTTTTCTACACTTTATATATTTTTATTGCAAACTAGCCTCCGGCTGAAACTATATAAAAACAATTCCCTTTATTATGCTTTAGTCAGTTAACATTAACCCTGGGTCGGGAAGATCCCCTGGAGAAGGAAATGGCAGCCCACTCCAGTATTCTTGCCTGGAGAATCCCATGGACGGAGGAGCCTGGTGTCCCTGGGATCGCAAAGAGTTGAACACCTGAGCGACTTCACTTTCACTTTCAGTTAACATTGTCTCTGGCATGGACTTTTTAAAGAATATGCCATATTTGGGCTTTTCTGACTGAATGCTTAAAATGTCATTTAACTTGTTTCTCTATTTTTAAATTTCCTATAAATTGAAAGATCTAGAGAGGTTTAATTAAATTTGGGTCAGTATTTTTGGCACAAATACTTCCTAGATGGTAGTATGTAATTTACATTGCATTGCATCAGGAAAGACAGAATTCTGGTTCTCTTGTTTCTAGGGATCTATTAATAAGTTGGTGAGGATTTCCAGATGTTTGCCCCACTGTTTACAATGCTAAACTTACTTGGTTAGTGTGGTGCCCATTGAATTTCTTCATTGAAAAGGTACATTTTCCCCTGTCACCTAATAGTTGATGATTGTTGGCCTAGTCATTTAATTTGGAGTTACAAAAATTGAATAAGTGAACTTTCTACAAAAATTGTCCTCATGGCTCTGTTATTTCTTGGCTGTTTTCTGTTTTGTTTTGTTTTTTTTTTTTAAAGTGCTTCCCCCTCCTTTATAGTTTTTAGAATTTTATTTACTTATGGTTTTTGATGATCTGGGTCTTTGTTGCTGTGCGTGGACTTTCTCTAGTTGTAGCAAGCAGGGGCTACTTTCTAGTCGTGGCGCACAGGCTTCTCATTGCGGTGGCTTTTCTTCTTGCATAGCACAGCCTCTAGGCATGCGGGCTTCGATAGTAGTACTGAGTAGTACTTCGATAGTAGTACTGAGCCCTTGGGCTCAGTAGTTTCAGCTGACTAGCAGGGAATTCTGCCTATTCCGTGTGTTTTTTCCTGAAACATCTGGAGTCCTTGAAAGCCACCAAGCATCTTTCCCGTAAGAACACCATTCTCTTAAATACCTAGAATATTAATAGATTCTACAGACTTGACTTTTGAGCAAGCTCTAGGAATTGGGGATGGACAGGGAGGCCTGGCCTTCTGCAGTCCATGGGGTCGCAGAGAGTTGGACATGACTGAGCAACTGAACTGAACTAACAGACTTAATGTAGGTACAATATCTGATACTCAGATTTCATATTCCAATTTCTCCAGTTGTCTCAATAACATCCCTTACAGAGCTTTCTCCTCTGTAATTTAAATTCCAGTCTAGAATTGAACGTTGTATCTAATTGTCTTATTTCCTTAGTCTTTATAATTTTTTTAAACTTAAAAACACTTACTCATTTTTGACTCTGCTGGGTCTTCGTTGCTGAGTGAGCTTTGTTCTAGTTGAGGCTCCTGGGCTCTAGAGCGCAGGCTCAGTGGCTGTGACACACGGACTCAGTTGCTCTGAGGCATGTGGGGTCTCCCCAGATCAGGGGTCAATCTGCGTCTCTTGCGTTGACAGACAGAGTTCCTTACTGCTGAGCTGCCAGGGACTCTCTCTTTAGTCTGTGGTTGTTCAGTCGTTTCTGTGGCCTTTCTTTCTTTAATGACTAACTTTTCTTTAAGAGTCTAGTCTACTAGTTTTGTTTTCTCCTGATTTTTGGAGTATTACCTTTTTTTTTTTTTTGACGTGTTGTACTTGTTACTGTTTTCCATGCTTAAGTTGTTGCAGACTTGGCTAGTGTGAGTCCCTCTTTAAGCTGGTTCTTGTATCCACCCCGCAACCCGTGGGTTTTGTTTTGTTTTTGTTTTTTGGTCATGCCATGGGACTTATTCCAAGATGGGGATAGAACCCATGCCCCCTGCATTGGAAGCTCTGTGTTCACCAGGGAGTTCTCTCTTGTGTTCCTTCTGGCTGAACCTAATCAATCTTTGAGAGCTTTTTTCTTGTTCTTTTAAGCAAAACAAAATAACCCGTGTCTTTCTGTGTTTTCCTTTTTTCTTTTTTATATTTTTCTATTTCTCCAAAAAGTCTTATTTTCTTTTGATAGAAAATGATATTTATAAATTTAAGATTCGGGTCCTTGGTAATGTATACACTGTTACTAGAGTGTCTGTGTTCTAGGCTTCATTGGACAGAGCTAGAAAATGTTTTCAGAAACCATCTGTTTATATTAGTATTTTAAATTCTAATTTATTATTATTTATTTTGTTTTTCATATAAATTTATTTTAATTGGAGGCTAATTACTTTACAGTATTGTATTGGTTTTGCCGTACATTGACATGAATGCTCCATGGGTAGTTTAAAGTGAACATTGTTATTGGGATTTGTTACAAAGAAAGTAGATTTAACTGAGTGCAGTTGATTCTTTTTAGTCCTTTTTCCTTAGATTGTATTCCACTAAAAATGAGCAGTTAGCGGACGTCCCCTGGTAGGCCAGTGGTTGAGAGTCCTTTTGCCAGTACTGGGGACACTGGCTCAGTCCCCAGGCTGGAAAGATCCCACATGCTGTGGGCAGCTAAGTCCATGTGATCTAGAGCCTGGGCTCAGCAACAAGAGAAGCCTGCGCGCACCAGCTGGAAAGTAGCCCATCACTGCCCCCATCACTGCAACTAAAGAAAGCCTGCCTGCAGGAGCAGAGACCCAGCACAGCCACTACCCGCCCCTCCCAACAAAAAAGAACTGTGTTCAAAAGTTGCTTGAAATGACACTTTTTTGTTTATTTGATCCATTTGATTAGTTTTGACTATCAAGTCAGACTTTTTGCTTTTTGTTCATGATTGGGTGTGTTTTTTTCTTTACTTTTTAACTTAGCAAATATTTACATGGCTTAAAACTTGATACAATATGGAAAGAGTATATAAATCTTGCTTCTGTTTCTAAGCTGTCTATTCCTTTTTCATCCATCCAAAGTATGGGGTATTTATGTCTGCATCCTTATTTTCTCTTTCTTACAAAAGAAGCATGCTATAAAAAACTTGTGAACCTTGTTTTTTTAAAAAATAATTTTATTTGCTTATTGGCTGTCCTGGGTCTTGTCTTTAGTCGTGGCCTTCGGGCGCTGCTTTCTCGTTGTGGTGCGTGGGCTTGCCATTGCGGTGGCTGCTCTTGTTGCTGAGTCGTCCAAGACTTGCGGCCTTTAGTAGTGCGAGGGCTCAGTAGTTGTGATTCCCGGGCTCTAGAGCACAGGCTCAGTAGTTGTGGCATATGGGCCTAGTTGCTCTACGGCAACAGGATCGTCCCAGACCAGGGATCCAACTTGTGTCTTCTGCATTGGCAGGCGAATTCTTTACCACTGAACCACCAGGGAAGCTTGGGTAATTTTGTTGTTGAGTTGTAGGCGGTCTTCATTTATTCTGAATATTAACCCCTATCAGATTTGCAGATGTTTTCTTCCATTCTGTAGGTTGCCTTTTCACTCTGTTGATTGTGTCCTTTGCTGCACACAAGTTCTTAAGGTTGATTATATTCTCATCTGTGTGTGTGGGACCCTCATTTTTTCCTAACAGTGTATCCAAGAAATCAAGCTATAGCAGTTCAATGCTCCCCCATCCCCCATGTGATTTATAGTAAGAAGCGTGTATTTGGTCTTTGTCAGGTTTCTGGCATAGAACTCCTAAAACTCTTTGAATTTTCTAGGTGATTAGAGTGGTAAAGGTGTTTTGGTATTCATGACAAACCCCTAAAATCATGCCTGAGTTTATGTTAATGAAGTGACTTTTGGAAAGCACCTAGGGGTGAAGGGAAACCAAACATGTTGAGAGGATTAAAACTTTCAGTTCCACCCTCTAGGAGAGGAGGGGGGCTGAATTAATTGCCAGTTATTTAGTCAAACATGCCCAGATTAGAAAACCTTCATAAATACTCTGAAAGAACATGGCTCATGGTTCGGAGAGCTTCTGGATTGGTGACCACATGAAGGTTCTCAAGAAGATTGGTGGGTTGTGAGAACTCTGAGACCCTTCCTCCATACATTACCTTGTGCATCTCTTATACCCGACTTTTTCTGATTTCTGTTGTTTATAATAAAGAGGTAACCTAGTAAGTAAAATGTTTGGTTGTTTTCACTTCTTGATTATAGCAAATAATACTGCTATGAACATTCGTGTACAAGTTTTTGTGTGGATATAATGCTTTTGCTTCTCTTGGAATGTACCTAGGATTAGAATTTCTGGGTATCATAGTAATTCTATCCTTAGAATTTAGGGAAATTTTGAACTGGTTTCCTAAGAGGCTGCGCTATTTTATATTCATTCCTACCAACAGTATATAAGGGTTCCGATTTCTCCACATTCTCACCAACCCTTGTCATTTTCTTCTTTTGGATTATAGTCACCTTAATGGGTATGAAGTGTTTTCCCTTTGTGTTTTGATTTGCATTTTCCTAATGATGCTTAGCATTTTTTCATGTGATTATTAACTGTTTGTTATCTGTAGAGAAGTAGCTGTTGTCCATTTAAAATACCTGTTGTGTTTTTAACTTTGAGCTGTGAGAGTTCTTTATATAATCTAAATGCCAGTCCTTTATCAGATACATGATTTGTAGAATTTTTTCCTAATGATGTGGATTGTCTTTTCATTTTCTTTTTTTCTTGTAATACTTCTGTTTATTTTTGGTTGTTCAGGGTCTTGGTTGCGGAGATGGCTTCCTCTAGTTGCAGAAAGCAGGGGTGCGGGGAGGCTCCTCTGATTGCTGTACTCAGGTTTCTCATTGTGGTGCCGCCTTTTGTTGTTCAGCACAGGCTCTAGAGTGCACGGGGCTCAGTAGTTGCGGCTCCGGGCTCCAGAGCGCAGGCTCAGTAGTTGCGGCTCCCGGGCTCTAGAGCGCAGGTTCAGTAGTTGCGGTGGATGAGGTTAGTTGCTCCGTTGCATGTGTGATCTTCTGAATCAGGGATCAAACCCGTGTCTCCTGCATTGGGAGGCAAATTCTTTACCACTGAGCCACCAAGGAAGCCCTGTCTTTTCACTTTAAAGATGGTCTTACTGAAGCACAAAAACGTTGTGATTTTGATGATGTCCAGTTTGTCCGTTTTTTCTTGGGTTGATTATGCTTTTGGTGTTGTATCTTAAAAAGGCTTCATCTAACTAGAGTCACAAACATATATATTTGCTGTATTTAGTGCAGTTAGTGTCAAGCAGTTGATTTTCCCAACCAAAAACGTAGATTGTTGTTCATGAGTATGCCTAAGAAAATGACTGTTTAGAAAGCTCTAGTGAGTTTGCCTTTGTGGTTATGTCACACGAGTATATGCTCCTCGGTTTTTGTCTCGCCATAACAAAGATTTAGAGTGACGGACATTACAGCTCCCTCAGCGTGTCACAGCTCTAGGGTCTTGGACAGACCGTGTTATAGCTCTCAGGTCTCGAACGGACTGTGTTATAGCTCTCAGACAGATCAGTGTTACAGCTCAATGTTACAGCCGTATTTTATTTAGAAGATAGCAGGAAAATCCACCTTCGAGGCGTGAGGGTCCAAAGATGTGAGGAGTGCCCCAGCGCGTGGGGGGGCCTGTGGCTCCTCTTCTTATATGTTTTTTTCTTCCCCCTGCCCTGTGCAAATTGGGCTTAGCCAGGAGTGCTGGTCTACCTGAAGTCCTCACTCTGCTCCTGGGCCTTCATTTGACCCTCCTCTGTTCTGTTTTCGTGGGCTTTTCTCTTCCTTATCTTTTAGCCACCGCCATTTTGGACTCCTTTTCCCTATTCTAACTACCTAACAGTTAGAAAGGAATAAACTTTAGTTTTAGCTGTAATAAAAGCAATTTTACGTAACTATACTGAACCTTTAAAAGGGGAGGTTCACATAAAAAATAAAGGACGTATGTTTCATTGGTGAAATGTTTTTAAACTTTACTTTTTAACTCAGTAATTATATCCTTAATAACCACTGTATTTTTGAAATTCTGACTGATTTGTTTGAAGAGAAAGACCAAACTAAGACAGTATGTGTCATAAGGTAAAGACACCACAAATGCCAATGACTGAGGAACTAGTTAGGCTTGTAGGGCAATGTGGGTAATAAAAGCAGAAGCAGAATCACTGTGCCAAAATCAGGAGGCACCCAGAACCTTAAGCTTTTCATTTTATCTTGCTGTTGACAAATTTGAAATATTCAGGACCATCTGCTTAGGATTCTGCCTTTGGCAATGATTGTGTATTTTGTTAAATGTTTTTACATTCAGTTTAGTTGTTAAGCTAAATTTTTAAATGAGTTGAAAAGAAACTGGAAAATTCTCACCTGCTCTCTGTATAATTTTGAAATTTTAGAATTATTTTAATTTTAGAGGCCATAAGATCTAGACTCTTTAAAAAGCAGGATTGAAGAGATTAGATTTGTTCGAAGTCACAGTGGAAGAGTACAGGTCACTTGAATACCTGTGTAGTGTTTTTTTCTCCACCTTAAAAAAACCCCATCTACATTTCAGTGTAACTTGGAAGAGCATTTTTGTTCACTGTCTTCATGAGAGAGCTAAAATTATAAGTTTACATAGCCAGAAAAGTCTAAAATAGGAACATCTTCCATTAGGAAGTAAGTGATCATATTATTCTGTGGTCTTGAAGTTGTTACATCTAGCTTTGTTCAAAATTGATTACCACCTTGGACTTTGGTGTACTTCTATTTTAGTAACAGTGATTTCAGCTTTTAAATCTAGTATTTGACAGAATATTTTTTGGTAGATATTTTAGAAATTAATTCAGTTACTTGGTTGTGCTGTGAAGCTTGTGGGGTCTTAGTTTCCTGACCAGGGACTGAACCTGAGGCCTCTGCAGTAGAAGTGAGTCCTGACCACTGGACTGCTGGGGAATTCCCTCCTGGTAGATATTTTGTATCCAAACACACCACATCCCAAAGGAGTAGCTAGGCTCCTCCCTCATATATGTCGTGTTCTCAAGCTATAGTTTATAATATGAAGGAGTTTTTCTTTTTTCCACCCACATTGCTCATTTGCAGCTATGTTTTTTATAACAGTTCTATGCCTAGAATATTCATTTCCAGTTCATTGCCTATGTTCATAACCCTAATTAGTAATTGCTTTTATAAGTTACTTTATGCATTTGTTCATTCATACATTTACTTTTGCACTACATACATGCTAAGTCGCTTGTCATGTCCGACTCTTGGTGAACCTGTGGCCTGTAGCCTGCCACGCTCATTGGTAGGATTCTCCAGGCAAGAATACTGGAGTGGGTTGCCATGCCCTTCTCCAGGGGATCTTCCTAACGCAGGGATCAAACCCACATCTCTTATGTCTCTTGCATTGGTAGGTGGGTCCTTTACCACTAGCCTCATTACCAAAAAAAGTGAAGAGTATAAGAGGATATACAGTGATCTGTCTCTTCCCTGTGGCAGTCCTCGAAGCCTCTTTCATCTTCCAATAACTATAGTTATCAGTTTGTTGTGATTTTTTTCCAGAGGTAATTTGTGTTATATATATAGAAAATGTGGGGCTTCTCTGGTAGCTCAGCTGGTAAAGAAACCGCCTGGAATGCAGAAGACCCTGGTTCGATTCCTAGGTTGGGAAGATCCCCTGGAGAAGGACTAGGCCACCCATTCCAGTATTCATGGGCTTCCCTGGTGGCTCAGATGGCAAGGAATCCGTCTGCAGTGTGGGAGACCGGGGTTTGATCCGGTTGGGAAGATCCCCTGGAGGAGGGCATAGCAATCGACTCTAGTATTCTTGCACAGCGCACAGCAAATGTATTTACTCCAGATGTGTGTGTGTGTGTGTGTTCCTTCTTTGTTGGTTTTCACATCCGCAGTAGTAGTCTGTACACTGTTTTGTACGTCTTTTTACTTAATACATCTTGGAGATTCTAAATAGAACTACCTTCTTTATAATAGTTGCGTAATATGTAGTGTATGGATATTTCATGTTAACTAGTTCTCTTAATAGTCGTGGGTAGTTTCCAGTCTTTTGTTATTAAAAACAGTGCTCCATTGAATAACCTTATGGATATTTGTTTATGCATGTGTGAACACACGTAGGGATAAATTCATGGAATGGAAGTGCTTGGTCAAAGAATGTATACTATCAGTATGTGAATATGGTTGTTTTTCTCACACCAGACTATCACTTCTATTAGAGTTTCTGCTTTCTTGAATGCTGCTGCTGCTGCTGCTGCTAAGTCGCTTCAGTCGTGTCCGACTCTGTGCGACCCCATAGACGGCAGCCCATCAGGCTCCCTCGTCACTGGGATTCTCAGGCAAGAATACCGGAGTGGGTTGCCAAGTGAAGTCATTCAGTCCTGTCCGACTCTTAGCGATCCCATGGACTGCAGCCTACTCCTAGTAAATGATGAGTCATTTTCAGCATGAATAACAAGGGGAATTTAAAATCACTAATCTGTCCCTTTTTGATAATTTTCATGTGATACACGTTCCTGGGATGATTTATCATTACCTACAGTAGTGCTTTCTATACTTTTTGGACCCCATAGGAATCTGATAAAAGTTATATATTTCTTTCTAGAAAAAAAAGTGAATATCCATATTAGAATTGTACCTGTAATTATGAGGGGGGAGGGTCGTTGAAATCCTTTTTTTCTTAAATTTAATTTTTTTTAACACCCAAATCATTTTGTGTTGGGGTTCAGTTCAGTTCAGTTCCCTCAGTCGTGTCTGACTCTTTGTGACCCTGTGAACCACAGCACTCCAGGCCTTCCTGTACATCACCAATTCCTGGAGTCTACCCAAACCCATGTCCATTGAGTTGGTGATGCCATCCAGCCATCTCATCCTCTGTCATCCCCTTCTTCTCCTGCCCTCAATCTTTCCCAGTATCAGGGTCTTTCAAATGAGTCAGCTCTTTGCATCAGGTGGCCAAAGTATTGGAGTGTGAGCCTCAGCATCAGTCCTTCCAGTGAACACCCAGGACTGATCTCCTTTAGGATGGACTGGTTGGATCTCCTTGCAGCCCAAGGGATTCTCAAGAGTCTTCTCCAACACCACAGTTCAAAAGCATCAATTCTTCGATGCTCAGCTTTCTTTATAGTCCAACTCTGACATCCATACATAACCACTGGAAAAACATAGCCTTGACTACACGGACTTTTGTTGGGAAAGTAATGTCTCTCTGCTTTTGAAAATGCTTCTAGGTTGGTCATAACTTTTCTTCCAAGGAGTAAGCGTCTTTTAATTTCATGGCTGCAGTTACCATCTGCCGTGATTTTAGAGCCCGAAAAAATAAAGTCAGCCACTGTTCCCACTGTTTGCCCATCTATTTCCCATGAAGTGATGGGACTGGATGCCATGATCTTCGTTTTCTGACTGTTGAGCTTTAAGCCAACTTTTTCACTCTCCTCTTTCACTTTCATCAAGACGCTCTTTAGTTCCTCTTCACTTTCTGCCATAAGGGTGGTGTCATCATAGTTGATTAACAGTGTTGTGATAGTTTCAGGGGAACAGTGAAGTGACTCAGCCGTACCTATACATGTATCCATTCTCCCCCAAACCTCCCTCCCATCCAGGATGGCACATAAGATTGAGCAGAGAAGGAAATGACAACCCACTCCAGTATTCTTGCCTAGAGAATCCCATGGACAGAGGAGCCTGGCGACTCCATGGGGTGACAAAGATTGGACATGATTGACGTGACTGAGCACCATGTGCTATATAATAGGCTTTTGTTGGTTATCCATTTTAAATACAGCAGTGTTTATGACACGACCCTTATGCCAGAAAGTGAAGAAGAACTAAGGAGTGTCTTGATGAAAGTGAAAGAAGAGAGTGAAAAAGTTGGCTTAAAGCTCAACATTCAGAAAACGAAGATCATGGCATCCTGTCCCATCACTTCATGGGAAATAGATGGGGAAACAGTGTCAGACTTTATTTTTTGGGGCTCCAAAATCACTGCAGATGGTGACTGCAGCCACGAAATTAAAAGACGCTTAGTCCTTGGAAGAAAAGTTATGACCAACCTAGATAGCATATTCAAAAGCAGAGACATTACTTTGCCGACTAAGGTCCGTCTAGTCAAGGCTGTGGTTTTTCCAGTGGTCATGTATGGATGTGAGAGTTGGACTATAAATATAAAGAAAGCTGAGCACTGAGGAATTGATGCTTCTGAATTGTGGTGTTGAAGAAGACTCTTGAGAGTCCCTTGGACTGCAAGGAGATCCAACCAGTCCATTCTAAAGGAGATCAGTCCTGAGTGTGCATTGGAAGAAATGATGTTGAAGCTGAAACTCCAATACTTTGGCCACCTGATGTGAAGAGCTGACTCATTTGAAAAGACCCTGATGCTGGGAAAGATTGAAGGTGGGAGGAGAAGGAGACGACAGAGGATGTGATGGTTGGATGGCATCACCGACTCAATGGACATGAGTCTTAGTGAACTGGAGTTGGTGATGGGCAGGGAGGCCTGGTGTACTGGAATTCATGGGGTCGCAAAGAGTTGGACACGACTAAGCGACTGAACCGAACTGATGCCCATTTTTGTATCCATAGGACCCAGTTAAAGCTCCCTGCTATGTTTGATCAGTGCATAGAAACCCTGTGTCTGTCTGGGTTGGCGTAATGAACATTTCAGAATCTAGCTCCAGGATGTGAATTAGGTCTCCAGCTTCTTCCTCGACTGCTCCCTCTGCCCAGTACCCTGTCTTTGAACCATTAAAAAACAAAAGCGCTTAAAATTGAGTACACCCAAAACTAATGCAATGTTGTATGTCAGTTATATTTCAAAACAAAAAAGCGAAAACTCAGTAGTTCTCTCTTTGCTTGCTCTCTCCTCTGCTTGGAATTGCCCCACTCCCTTTCTCCCTTTGGTGTATTCTTTTTTTAAATCACCATATATGTTCATCTGAAACTTTGTTTCACATTTGTGCTCCCCCACTGTGTCTTCCCGTGCGCTCTCCCATGTGTCTTCCTATGGCATTCTGTCCCACAGCAAAATATTTAATACCTGGATAGGAGAAGGAGATGGCAACCCGCTCCAGTATTCTTGCCTGAAGAACCCCATGGACAGAAGAGCTTGGTGGGCTAAGGTCCATGGGGTTGCAAAGAGTCAGACACAACTGAAGTGGCATAGTACATTAGGACAATTCAATATTGTCAAGTGGTCAGTTCTTCTTAGCTTAGTTTATAGGTTCAGTGTGATCCCAGTCAAAATCCCTGCAAGTTATTTTTTGGATGTTGATAAACAAAGCTCCTTATCTGACTAGATAGTATCATCAATGCCTGTCAAATGAATGGTTACTATAGAACGGAATATTCACAGAATTCTAAGGCTTTACCCTATGGTGTTAAACGTTTTAGATACTCAGGGAGATTGAAGAAAGAAGTTAATTCCACACATTTCCCTCTTAAATTCAACAGTTGTTATGATTTTCTGTATTTTCTTGTTAGGGCTGATACATCAAAATGTAAGTTCAATCACTAAAGTCTTGTCTGTTCAGTCCCTAAGTCATGTCTGACCTTTGCGACTCCATGGACTGCAGTATGCCAGACTTCCCGGTCCTTTACTATCCTTGGAGTTGCTCAAACTCATGTCCATTGAGTCGATAATGCCATCCAACCATTTCATCCTTTGTTTTCCCCTTCTCCTGCCCTCAGTCTTTCCCAGCCTCAGGGGTCTGTTCCAGTGAGTTGACTCTTTATGTCAAGTGGCCAGAGTATTGGTACTTCAGCATCAGTCTTTCCAGTAAATATTCTGGTTTGTTTTCCTTTAGAGTTGACTGATTGGATCTCCTTGCTGTCCAGGGAACTCTGAAGTGTCTTCTCCAGCATCGTAGTGGAAAAGCATCAATTCTTTGGTGCTCAGCCTTCTTTATGGTGAACTCACACATCTGCACATAACTGCTGGAAAAACAATAGCTTTGACTCTATGGACCTTTGTCGGCAAAGTGATGTCTCAGCTTTTTAATACGCTGTCTAGGTTTGTTGTAGATTTTCTTGCAAGGAGCAGGCATCTTCTAATTTCAGGGCTGCAGTCACTGTCCAGTGATTTTTGGAGCCCAATAAGATAAAATCTGTCACTTTCCTTTTTTTCCCCATCTGTTTTCTATGAAGTGCTGAGACCGGATGCCATGATCTTAGTTTTTTAATGTTGAGTTTTAAGCCAGTTGTTGTTTTTTTTTTTTTTTACTATGCTCTTTCACCTTCATTATAAGGCTCTTTTAGTTCCTCTTCACGTCAGGGTAGTGTCATCTGCATAGCTTAGATTGTTGATATTTCTCCTGGCAGTCTAGATTCCAGCTTGTGATTCATCCAGCCTAGCATTTCACATGATGTACTGTGCGTATAAGTTAAATAAGCAGGGTGACAATATATAGCCTTGATGTGCTCCTTTTCCTCTTCTGAACCACAGACTTAAACAAATAGACGTTTACTGTCTTCCATTGTGGAGGTGTGGTGTCTGAGCTGATGACCCCTCTGAAGGTGCTAGGGACAGATCAGCCCCAGTGCTTTCCTGCTTGGTTTCTGGTAGTTGTTCCTTGGCCTGTGCCAGCATGTGTTCTAAATTTCCTCCTTTTATAAAAACACTAATCATACTGAATTATTGACCCATTCTGCTCATGTATCATTCCATCTTAACTAATAATATCTGCAGTGATATAGGGGGGTAGGTGCGGCGGTGGCGGTGGTGGTTAAGACTTCACCATATGAATTTTGCGGGAATGTAATGCAACCAGTAACACTCTGTCTTTGTATACATATATGCATACCTTTTAACCGTTTGAGAGTAATTGTGGATATCATGACAAATGATGCTTTAACATGCAATGTCAGCATGCAGTAACACGTTTAAGAAAATCAGCCGTAATTCCCTAATATTAAGTTATATCTGGTCCATTCAAACAGCTTTTAATAGCTGTTTTTTCCCCCCAAGCAGGCAGCCATTTGGTCATTGGACTTGTTTAACTACAGCAGCCCTATTGCTTTTTTGTTTCTCATACATACACTTTTTTTTCCCCAAGACTTAACAGAAGTATCACATTTGCAAATCAAGCATCTATGCCCTGCCAACCTGATTGACTAGTTGAAGCCTTCATTTGCTTTCTCTGTCGAAGAGTCTTCATACAGAAGGCGTGTCTCTTGATGGACAGTTTATAGGACTGTTACACTGTATCTCTTAAGTTGTTACGAGAATGTACTTTATCTTTGTACATTTCAAGAGTTATCCTGTCACCTCAAAAATGCTACATTTTCTGTATTTTAAATTAGACTGTTGCAAATAGGCCCTTTTAATTTGATAAACATTCTCTTAGCTCATCACCTGTGGTCTGTTCTATGAGCAAATACTTGCTGTATTTGCTGGACTTCTCCACTGTATAATATATTTTTTTATAGTTAATAAGTGTCTTGGAAGAAATGCTTTGAAACTGTGTAAATATACTGTTTTTGTTCTCAAATTTTTAGTGTCCATTGGTGGAGCTTGCCTATAGCAACTATTACTAGGTGTTCCAATGATGATTTTCTGTGAACATATATTTTAACATATATTGGGTTGACCTTTTGGTTTAAATAAAAATAAAAGACACATTTTTTATTTTTACCAAAACTTTATTTAACAACGTATTCATAGTTTTGTTCCACTACCTTCTATCATTTTTCAGGCAACTTAATAATTCCATCTTCCCCAAACTTATCTTTTTATGCAAGAAACTGTTCCAAGTGTCTTTTATAGTCTTCTAGGAATTGACATTTTTTCCATTATGAGAATTTTATGAAGACTGAAATAAATGGAAATCCAAAGTTGCAGTGTCTGGTGAATACAGTGGATGAATCTGAACTTCCCAGCCAAGCTGTAACAGTTTTGCCTGGTCTTCAAAGAAATCCTTGTGTTATCCTGATGGAAGATTATATGTTTTTTGTTGACTAATTTCGGGCTCTTTTCTCCTGAGTTGTATAAAGTTGTTTGTTCTCAGTTAATGTCTGATTGGATCACTATCAACTTCAACTCGTCTACCTTACCATGGAGCATTGTCCAGGGAGAAATCTCCAGCACGGAACTTTGTACACCAGTTTTGACATGTTTGATCAGTCACAGCACCTTCTCTATACACTGCACAAATCTTTTTTTCATTTGAGTTGTGTTTTTACCTTTCTTGAGATAATAAAACATCAGTTCAGTCACTCAGTTGTGTCCAACTCTTCGCAACACCATGGACTACAGTACTCCAGGCCTCCCTGTCCATCACCAACTCTACTCAAACTCATCTCCATGGAGTCAGTGATGCCATCCAACCATCTCATCCCCTGTCATCACCTTCTCCTCCCACCTTCAGTCTTTCACAGCATCAGGGTCTTTTCAACTGAGTCAGCTCTTCGCATGAGGTG
>SJYV01022535.1:0-31049 GCA_006410875.1 Neotragus pygmaeus
CCCCTATACTCACCTTGCTGGCGGGGGTGTCCTGGACCAGGCTGGGGTTGCTCTGGGTCAGGCTCACGGCCCCCTCCCCCAGCTGAGTCAGGGCCGGGGACCCGCTGCCGGTGGGGGCAGGGGTGTCCAGCGGGGCGGGCGTTAAGTCTGGGTTTGCCTCTCGGCAGGTGCTGTCCTCATGGACACCGCCCTCTGGACGCGTGGGCCTGGCTCCGCCCTGCTTCAGGGCCGCCCCCGGGGGAACATCGTGAGGCGGCCCCTGGGTTTCGAGCGAGGTAGGAGGTACCAGCGGCTGTGGGGAGCAGGGTGAGGCCGCTGCCCCAGCACCACCCTTGGGCGCTGCGCCCAACTCCTTGCCCTGCAGGCTGACGCTCTCCTGCAGCGAAGAGTCCGGTTTATTTTCAGCAAACTTAGGCTCAGCCTCTACAGACTTTCTACTGGGAGTTTCTAATGTGGATTCAGGAAAGCCAGCATTTCTGAGTTCTGTCTGCAGATCATTTACATGCTCTTTGCTGGACAAAGAGTCTTTCAATAAGTTCTTCTCTTGAAGAAATAAGAAGTTTTCTGACAACTCTTCAGTGTCCAGCTGATCAAAACCGTCTTGGTGTACAAGTTTGCCTGTGGAATAAAGAGGCTCGCAGTCAGAAAGCTTACAGGGCTTTTCCTTCTCCAGGTGGCGTGCGATTACGGACTCTTTGGGGTCACCCAAACTTGAACTCAGGGTGGGAGGCTTAAAGTCAGCTTGGACTCCATTTAGTTCCATCAAGTCAAATATTTTTTGGTGACTGGGCAAAGCCTCTGACCTGTCAAGGTCATTAAATAAGCTGTTGAAAGGGCTCTCGGGGCCCTTGGTGCTCAGCACCTCCTCGGGTCTGCTGGCGTCTTTGGGGTCTGCACTGTTCTGGAAGAAATCCTCCTCTGTACTGGACTCCTCAAGCTCCAGGCTCCTGAGCGTCAGACACTGGGACGCGCCGTCCCCAAGCTTCTCAGGATTATCCATCTCTGTCGTGAGCAGAGCAGGCGGGTAATCTAGCTCCAAGTTGCTACGGCTTTTTTCTTCTAACTGGATGTAGTAGTCACTTCCGACAGAAAGGTTGTGGGCGTCGAAAACGGGCACCACCCCGGGGGCCCGCAGGGGGACATCCTGGCCACTGTCATCCTGCTTGCCAGGACCAGGGTCTGAGAGCGAGCTCTCGAACGCTTCCGAGGGGAAGAAGATGCTGGTGTAGGACAAGGCGTCATCCGGGGGGCCCCGGCTACGCTCGTCGAAATGGTCGTGCTTGGCCGCCTCCCAGACGTACTCGAAGCTCAGGCCCTGGCTGGTCTCGGTCACAGATGTGTATAAGAGACAGGGTGATCCCTTCTCGCCCCACCCCGCTGTCTTGCCACCCCGCCCCTGCTCCACAGGCACCGACGCTGGTCGGTGTCTCCAGGGCTACATGTGAGGCTCGGACGGTTCCAGCCACCCCTGGGCGCTGGGCGTTGCTGCCGACCGCCTGGGGACACTCGTCGGCTCGGGAAAGGACGAGTGACTGGGCGGGCTCTGCCAGGACACCAGGAGGAGCACGCAGACCTCCCCTTCACGCGACAGGAGTTCCCGGTGCAGACCTCACACTGCGTGTTCTTGAAACTGACGCTGTGACCACCCCCAAATTCCTTGTTCTGAGAAATCACAAAACAATCAGTGTGCTCAGACCGGCAGTCAGAAAACCCGAGCACGCTCGTTGCCCCGAAACGTGCTGGAATCTCCAACATGACACCCCAGAGGGGACAGGGAACAGATACCTGGTCAAAGAGGTAGACTGTGACATCATCGAAGAATGTCACTGCCTTCCTCTCCCCCCTGCAGCCGGGCGGCGGGCCCGTGGGCTTCAGCAGGCTCCGCAGGTGGCGGCCGTCCTCGCGGCTGAGGACCACAGGCACCGGGTGCTCGGCCTCGTCCTCGGACTCGGAGCTCAGGCTGTGCAGGGTGAACGCCCGCAGGTCTTCATCCGAGTCTTCGCTGTTCTCGTCCTCCTCGTCGGCGTCCATCCCATCCTCGGCAAGGTCCAGCATGCCCGACACGCCGAGCTTCCCCAGGTACTTTCCCTCCACGTCCGGCTCCTTCAGCTTGGGGCCCTCGGAGTGGCCACACAAGGCCTTCTCCGGCGTCGGGGCCGCGGGGCCGCTGCAGCGGAGCGGGGCGTGGGTCAGCGCCAGGAGTTCGTCAGTGTTGGTACCGGTGGAAGCCAGCGTGCAGGGGGGTTCCTCGGGGGCCTCGAGGTCATCCCCGCTGCTCAGCTCCGAGTTCTGCAGACTCGAGGGGCTGCCGGCCTCGTCATCGGGGGGGAGCGTGTGTGTGGGAGCATCAGGGGGAGCTGGTTCTGTGGGTTCTCTGGATTCCACGTGATGGGAGTTCTGCAGAGCAGGACAGCTAGGGTCAGGCGGGCTGCTGCTGGTGTCCAGGCAGCTGTCCAGGGGGCCGGGACTCTGCGGCAGGACACCGGGCTCAGGCAGGGGCTGGTCCGCTCCCAGGGCCGACAGCAAGGTGCCCGGGGCCCCCTCCAACCTCCTGTCGGGCTCAGAGTCGTTGTCCGAGAAGTACGCGGAGTCTCGGTGCGAGCCCTGGGATGCAGGCGCGGCGGTCTGCGAGGTCGCCTCCGCGCCACTGTGGCCGTTGGCAGCGTCTGAGATGACGATGACGGGCTTGGGAGGCAGCCCGGCGGGCGCGCTCTCACCCGCCGAGGCCACGTCGGGCGCCGCGGCACCCTCGGGGGCCGGGTGCAGCGTCCACTCTGGGGACTCCAGGTTCTCCGTCTCGTAGCCGCTGTCCGCGGGCTTGTCGGGGGTCAGGAGTTTCTGTGGCGCATGAGGGCCTAGGGAGCCCAGGAAAGCCTCATGGGCATCCACCGAATCCAAGGAGCCCAGGGTCTCCGCGGATGGCTCGGAAGGGGGGCCAGGCGCCGACGAGCTGTCCTCCAGCAGGCGGTCCCGACTGGCCGAGTCCGAGGAGAGGGCGGACACCAAGCTGCCCTCCTCTGCAGCAGCACCTTTACGACCCAGCTGCCCCAGGGCCTCCGCGGCCTCCCGGGCTCTCTCCCGAGGGCCTCGAGGGCCGTGGTCTTCCAAAGGCAGCTGTTTTTTTAAGTTCTGCCTCGATTCTGGAAGGCCGTCCCCTATACTCACCTTGCTGGCGGGGGTGTCCTGGACCAGGCTGGGGTTGCTCTGGNCCGGGCTCTCTCCCGAGGGCCTCGAGGGCCGTGGTCTTCCAAAGGCAGCTGTTTTTTTAAGTTCTGCCTCGATTCTGGAAGGCCGTCCCCTATACTCACCTTGCTGGCGGGGGTGTCCTGGACCAGGCTGGGGTTGCTCTGGGTCAGGCTCACGGCCCCCTCCCCCAGCTGAGTCAGGGCCGGGGACCCGCTGCCGGTGGGGGCAGGGGTGTCCAGCGGGGCGGGCGTTAAGTCTGGGTTTGCCTCTCGGCAGGTGCTGTCCTCATGGACACCGCCCTCTGGACGCGTGGGCCTGGCTCCGCCCTGCTTCAGGGCCGCCCCCGGGGGAACATCGTGAGGCGGCCCCTGGGTTTCGAGCGAGGTAGGAGGTACCAGCGGCTGTGGGGAGCAGGGTGAGGCCGCTGCCCCAGCACCACCCTTGGGCGCTGCGCCCAACTCCTTGCCCTGCAGGCTGACGCTCTCCTGCAGCGAAGAGTCCGGTTTATTTTCAGCAAACTTAGGCTCAGCCTCTACAGACTTTCTACTGGGAGTTTCTAATGTGGATTCAGGAAAGCCAGCATTTCTGAGTTCTGTCTGCAGATCATTTACATGCTCTTTGCTGGACAAAGAGTCTTTCAATAAGTTCTTCTCTTGAAGAAATAAGAAGTTTTCTGACAACTCTTCAGTGTCCAGCTGATCAAAACCGTCTTGGTGTACAAGTTTGCCTGTGGAATAAAGAGGCTCGCAGTCAGAAAGCTTACAGGGCTTTTCCTTCTCCAGGTGGCGTGCGATTACGGACTCTTTGGGGTCACCCAAACTTGAACTCAGGGTGGGAGGCTTAAAGTCAGCTTGGACTCCATTTAGTTCCATCAAGTCAAATATTTTTTGGTGACTGGGCAAAGCCTCTGACCTGTCAAGGTCATTAAATAAGCTGTTGAAAGGGCTCTCGGGGCCCTTGGTGCTCAGCACCTCCTCGGGTCTGCTGGCGTCTTTGGGGTCTGCACTGTTCTGGAAGAAATCCTCCTCTGTACTGGACTCCTCAAGCTCCAGGCTCCTGAGCGTCAGACACTGGGACGCGCCGTCCCCAAGCTTCTCAGGATTATCCATCTCTGTCGTGAGCAGAGCAGGCGGGTAATCTAGCTCCAAGTTGCTACGGCTTTTTTCTTCTAACTGGATGTAGTAGTCACTTCCGACAGAAAGGTTGTGGGCGTCGAAAACGGGCACCACCCCGGGGGCCCGCAGGGGGACATCCTGGCCACTGTCATCCTGCTTGCCAGGACCAGGGTCTGAGAGCGAGCTCTCGAACGCTTCCGAGGGGAAGAAGATGCTGGTGTAGGACAAGGCGTCATCCGGGGGGCCCCGGCTACGCTCGTCGAAATGGTCGTGCTTGGCCGCCTCCCAGACGTACTCGAAGCTCAGGCCCTGGCTGGTCTCGGTCACAGTGAGGACCTCCTCCATCTCTCGGCCAAGCCGGTCCCTGGTGAAGTGGTCGAGGATGGGGAAGGCGGCGCTGCTCGCGGCGTCTCTGCTGCTTGCGGAGGGCTTGAGCGCGTCCCACTGCTGCTCGAAGTCCACTTCCGGGTCCCTCTGGCTGTGCATCCGCAGGTAGGTGAGCAGCCTGTGCACGTCCTCCGCTGCCGGCCGCTTGTCTGCTGACAGCCAGCAGAGCTGCAAGACCTCATACCTGAGCGAGACGGACAGGAGGTTAGTGGGCAGATGACAAACTGTTTTAAAACAAGAAAGGCCTCACAAGGACCCCCTGGGCCAGCTCAGCACCCGAGAAGTCCCAACACTGAATCAGTCTGCTGGCCCCCAGCAGGAGTCCGGTTCACGGTAAGCCCTGGGGAAAGTGGAAATGGAGAGAGAGAAGATCTGAGCACTGACTTTCTGCGTCCTTAGGACCCTGTGCAGCATCACTGCAATTCCTCTGGCCTTGTCGTTTGTTCTTCGGCGTTTTCCAGGCACTCAGCCGCTGAACTTACAAGCAGCCCTAAAATGCTCTCCTCTGAACACAACCGCCATCGGTCTCCTGCTTAGTCAAGGATGCTCATGTCTCACCTATGAGACTTACTCTATTTTGCGAGGACTCACACAGACATACGCCATGGTGACTACTCTCTAACGATTCCTCCGACAGAAAGGAACACCACGACCTTCTGCAGCACATGCTCCCCTCAGGCCACCAAAGGAGCTGAGGGTGGAGGGCAAGAGCAGAAACAGAAGCCAGAGCAGGTGGCAGCTGGGAGCTGGTCCTCAAAGCGTTGGCTGACTATGGGCAATGCCTTAAACTGCAGCTGTGAGCGGAAGGGAAGACAGGACGATGATGTCACGGTATTAAATTTACGGCACCAACATCTAGTTATTCTGGGTGGGTTAGTTCTAGCAAGTCGGGTGAGGGGCTGAGCAGTGCCCACACAGAAGGGCAACCAGGTGCAGGGCAACGCCTGCTGAGTACCAGGTGACGCGGACAGGGGCCTCAACACAGGGGGGCCCGACTCTAACTGGAAACCAAGGTAAGAACGGGTCTGGAGACTCTTAAGAAGTAAATTTGTTCTTGCAAATGTCAACACACATTATGCAAACTGCTTCAGGTGCCAATTCAAGCTCGATCATGTCTACGCTACCTGTCTCGTCACAGCTGGGTGTCACACATACAGCCTCGCTCAAAAACAATTCCACAATAGCAAACACCCTTAAACTGATTCCTAGAATTAACTCAGACTTAACAAGTTTCTTACCGCATGTATAAGACAGAAATTCCTGCTGGTTCTACACTTTTTTTTAAACAGTATTACATTTTAAAAACTGGATGCTAATTCTAAAATCAGTCATGAATAATATATAAATGATTGCTTTTCATAACATTTATTGTTGAAAATCAGGGAATATATAACTAAGACTCGTGGAGACAGAATTTCTTCACCTTCTGAGAGAAGGTGACATGAAGTTACCCACCATCTGTCGGAGTAGGGCTGCTCCAGCTGGGGCTTTGGGAGTTTTGTGTCTCTCTCTCGAATGACCTGGTTGAGAACATCTAAGTTGGAGAGGTTGGAATAAGGCTGAGCAGCATTCTCAAAGAGCTCCCAAAGCGTCACACCCAGGGACCTGTGGGGGAATAAAAAAGCACATCTTTCTCTCTTCAGATACTTAATTTTTAATACCCACAGTTTTACATGTACAGTCATTAGTCATTTCAAGCACAAGAGTTTACAGAAGAGGTTATTCAAGACAGCTCTTCAACATGACTTAAAAGGCAAGCACTTCTATTAAGATGTGGACCACAACAAGGCGGCCTCCTCAGACTGACTAACAGAATGTGACTTTAGGAGTTCCGGCCAAGGTAAAAAAAAAACAATTAGATGGAGCTAGAGGGAGTAATCACAGGGAAGCATTCAAATGACCGTCAACTTTAAAACTCAAAGAATCATGAAGATCATCACAATGGCCTTGGAAGGGTTCAGCAACACGGCTAGACACAGGGTAAACACACGGAATTCTGAGGGTTTTGGTGGGGTGGGGGGGTGAGAAATCCCATTTGCAACAGTAGTAAGCAGTGGAACTTCCAACCTGAACAGCTCTTCCCTGTTGACCTCTGTGTTTCCTGTTGTAGTCATTCTGAGTATTCAGGGCTTTCTTCCATCAGGAAGGATGACTCTTCACTGCGTGGCGGAAGAGGCCACCTGCCCGGGTCACTCACTGCCTGGGGATGCCATCCCCACAGGCAAGGGACCACCTTCTCTGTACCTGCCCCGCCCTGTCCCCTCGGAAATGGCCTTTGCTGGTGGGTGGGGGGGACACGTCCTCCACGTGGTCTCCACGTGCCTTCCCTCCACTCCCCCTCCAGTCTGTGTTACGCGCTATTTTCTGCAGCGGCTCCGAGACCTGGCTGGTCAACGGTGTCTCCCGGACGCTGGTACTGAGCACCCACCCCTGAGGACTCTTGGCCGGCAGATGCAGGGATGGCTGCATGCTTACAAAGCTTTCATGTGACTGTGACTCCTGTCAGATGTAGCCATTGATGAGTCGATGACTGATACCCACCGAATACTGAGCTGGATTTGAATACATCAATCTATCATTTGACACTGCAGAGTACAATGTAACTTATGAGTTAAATTCTCTTTATGCTCATCTCACAAATTGGTGAGTCAATCAACATATTCAGTATCTAGGTGGAGAGGGCATTTCCATCAAGGAAATAAAAGAACCCGAATCTCTAGTCCAATTCAAGAAGAGAGACGTGCCCTTGGCACAGAACTGCTAGGAGCAGAGGGCTATCTTGGATAAAAAAGAAGTTTAAGACACTGTCAATGACTTTAGGGAATTACCAACTTATTCAATTAAGGAAAATAAAAAGTTTGCATGAAATGCTAAAGACACAAAGGCAGCCTCTGACCGGGGCACAGTGAGTGTTTCCAGCACCTGATCTGATCCGGGGCGAGGACCTCTGCTGACCTCAGCTTCTCCAGACCCCTGACGCCCTTTCTCTCCCCTCATAAGGCCTGTTCCTGAACCAGCCCTCTCCTCAGCCCTTCCCCTGCTCTTCATGAGGCCTGGGCTTTCTCAGCTCCCCACTCCTAACACCTCTCTCCAGCATCACTCGTGTGTCTCCTCACACAGACCACCAAGGAAGATGAGACGTGTCCCCCTCTTCAAGGCCCATCCTGCGGCTCCCTATTCCCTCATCTTTCTGCCCAGAGTCCTCAGGAAAAGCGTTATCAGCCACTGCCCACCATTCCCTGTCTCCCTAAGGACCAGCGGCCTGCTTTCTTCTGGGAGGAAAAATGTCCTGTAGCTCTTCTCCCCTCTTCCACCAAACTCATGGAACCAAGACCCTCAGGTTCACCCCCAGCACAGGGCAGTGTGGCCCCTGCCTCGGGCAGAAGCTGACACACTGCCAGCCCTGCCGCCAGGGCTTCTCACCCCATCAGAAACAAGGGGCTGGCTCCATCTCTGGGAACGCAGGCTAAGCCTTCAGGTCAGTCACCCCGCTGAGAACAGTAACAATATGGACGATGCATGAAAAGCAACTTCTTATGAAACACATCGAACAACAGAGAAGCTGGCAGGGAACTCGCTGGACAGAACCTGGAGCTCAGAGAACAGAGGGGAGCGCCACAGCGCGTCTGACCGTGGTGCCTGCCGGAGCACAGGGCCTGCGTGCCTCTGTGCTGAGCGAGGCTTGACGGTGCACAGGCCCAAGCCCTGGCCCTGCCCAACAGGGGGCCTCACAGAGACGTCCTCACCATGATGGGGACAAAGCCGCCCCCAAGGAGCCTGGGGGACTGGCTTGCTGGGCACCGAGGCCCTGTGAGTGAGTACATGTGTGTGACTGTGTGTGTGTGTGTGTGTGTACATGTGTGCTGAGTACAAGTGTGTGTGCGTGCCTGTGGCGGGGGTGGGGGGCGGACAGTCCTGAGGAAGCTGTGATCACAGAGCCGGCCTTCCTCGGATTCGCAGCCCAAGCTCACACCACCCGAGCCCCCCAAAGCCCTCAGGCTGAACACAGAGTGCCCTGGGCTGCTGTCGCCCCTGACGAGCCAGGACACCAGAGAGCCGACAAAAGCACAGGTGCCCCGCTGAGGGCAGGTCCTCAAGTGCAGGCCCCAGGATCCTCCCAAGAAGGCCCCGAGGAGACAAGGCGCCATCGAGAGCCAGGAAGATCAAACCCACCGAGACCTCAGACACGGGAACTATCGGCTGCAGGTCACAACCGAACTTTAAGAAACCCTGGGACAGTTTTCTAAAAAGTCAAATAGACCTCCTAAAACAGAAAAGCCAATTAACTGAACTATATAAAATTCAGTAGAGAGATTTAATAGAGGAATAGACACAGCTGAAGAAGGAATTTTAAAAAGACCAAGAATTAGCAGCTAGAGCACAGGTCTGAAAAATGATCTAGAGTGTGGCAGAGGGAGCTGAAGAGATGGGGAGAGTAAGAAAGAAAAGACAAGGCAAGAGGTCGTGACGCACGTCTGATCAGACTTCCAAAAGAAGAAAAGATGGGGTTGAGGCAGTTATTGGGAGGATAAGGGCTGAGAACACCCACCTAAGATATGAAAAGCCAAGCAGAAAAACAAAAAAGTCCACACCCACACATATTACGGTGAAACTACAAAAACCCGAAAGACAAAGAGAAGAGTTTAAAAGCTGCCAGAGAAAAAAGTCACGTTACCTTCCAAGAGCTTAGGGAGACTCACGGCTGACTTCTCAAGAGCAACCATGGAAGCCAGAAGACAGTGGAGTGAGATCTTCAATACCCGGAGAGGAAATAACTGTCATCAAGTGAAAAAGTACACTTCAAGAATGTGGACAAAACAGAGGTATGCTCAGACCTACAGAGAAAGACCTGAGAGTCTGTTACCAGTGAGACTGCATCACGGAGAATTCTGAAAGACATACTTCAGACAGAAGGAGAATGAGCCCCAATAGAAGGTCTGAGTTTTGGGGGAAATTAAAAAAAAGGCAAAGTGATCTGATTACATGGATAAATCTAAACAAACACTGATGTTAAGAGAAATAACAACATCTTGTGGGGATAAGAGAAAAAAAGATACCTCACAATGATGAACATAATTGCGTGTGCATGTGTGTGTGTGCGCCGTGTTTATGGTATAAATTTAAAGCATGTTAAAATATCCTGGGGCCCTTGTATTGCTCAGAAAGGGGCCAAAGTGAGAACTACTGTTAGACTAAGTTACGTATACATGTTATTTCTAGGGTAGCCAAGACAAGCATAGCAAGAGAGT
The DNA here is from genome assembly GCA_006410875.1 of Neotragus pygmaeus. Classification (NCBI taxonomy): domain Eukaryota; kingdom Metazoa; phylum Chordata; class Mammalia; order Artiodactyla; family Bovidae; genus Neotragus; species Neotragus pygmaeus. The sequence continues at coordinate 9,938 of SJYV01022535.1, forward strand.
ACACAGCTCCCAAACTACAAGGAAAAGAAAAAAAAAATCCATAAGAAGGTAAGAAGCAAAAAAAAAAGAAAAAGCAGGACAACAGCACCAAAAAATACAAGCAGATATAAATTTAGAAAGCTGTAACAGAAACCGTTAGTCAAAGACTTCTTACATACATCTTTTTTCAACTTCCATTAAACTGCACTATATCTCAGTACTATGTAATGGTCCAGACTTCTTTCAGTTTTTTCATTCACTCAATTAATATTTATTAAACATGTACTATAAACAAGGCCCTACAGTAGGCAAAGAAAATAGCCTTGGGTCCTGTTTTTATGGAGATTATTACTGTTGAATGGCTAGAAGTTATTGCATCATTGCAAAAATTGGGATCATTGCTATGAGGTCAATAAATTGTCTTTCACATCATCAGTCAATGGTATTCCTACATCTCATTCAATTATTATACTTTCCCTTATGAAAGTACTTGAGAAGAAAGAAGTTAGGACTTTGTTAATAACAAAAGCCTAATCAAACAGTAAATCGATACATACCAGATATTACTATATTTAGTTTGATCTGCAGTTAGCAGCCTGTCTTGAAAGCTGGTTACTAATTCTGGAGCAGTCCACCGAAGAGGGAAAAATTTTTTATCATCTGTCTCAATATAATCCTCCTGTTTTGTAAGAAAGCACACAGAATTTTGAATTCTCTAACACTTCTAGTGAGCTCAGTAACTTAATCCTAGATCATTCTCAGAAAACACATACTCTACCCAAGAACACAAGTCAGAAAAAGAAATGGACAGAGAGACAGTTTCCAGGCAGAGGGTGGGTGGAGGGTTTCTCTGAATCAGCCTCCTGGGCCTCAGGAGCTGGTCTCTGAACCATGAATACCTGCTCAGTCTCCCTTCCTGGAAAAGGAAGGTACGCTGTGTCTGATGCACAGAACGCAGACTCTGAACAAAATATCTTGTAAACTATGCTGGGCTGTATCCCTGAGCAGAAGAACAGGGTGGTTAATGAGTAAGAGCGCAGGCTCTCGAATTGGACAGACTGGTTGAGTCAACGTTCAACCACCTACCAGCTCTGTGCCTCTTGAGCAAGCAGCAAACATGCTGAGCCTTATTCCTGACCCATAAGATCAGGAAGACGCACCAGCCTTCCCTTTATGGTGAGAATTACATGAGATCATGCAGGCAAGTCCTTCATAGTGCCCGGGTGGCATACAGCAAGTGCTCAAGATACTGGAAATACTATGGAGACTAAGGACAGACTTACATTTGCATGAATATATATATTTTTTGCCCCACAGTAAGCTACTGACTCAGCTGGGCTAAGCACACACAAAAATTTAACCACGGTACTTTACTTATTTTCTTTGGGGGATATATTCATGACAGAGCTGAAAACCTCAAATCCCAAGCTTACTGATTTGAGCTGAAATTTTACCAAACATGTAACAGAAATATTTATATATGATGTGTACATTTTATTATATAGCAGCAATAATTATCTACCCTCCCTTTCCAAACAGGCATGGCATTCTGAGATATGACCACTTTATGAGCATTACATTAGATCAGGGAGGAGAACCCTTAAACCTCTGGCTTACCTTGTACCTGCTGAATCCTATTCCATAATCACCCACTTTCACATTTAAGTCCGAGGTAAGAAAGCAGTTTCGCAGGGCTAAGTCACTGCAGACAGAAAGAGTGAAGTGGACATGAGAACAAGGTGAGCCAACATCCAAGACTGACACGCCACGGGGCTGCTGTGGGAAACGGCTTTCTTGGGGAATCAGGGTGGTGAGTGTATTGAGTTCCCTGATAAATAATTCATGTTTTAAAACCCTTTTTCACAGAAAAAAGCAATGCCATATTCCTAATTACTTAAAGAATAGAGATGATCAGGGTTTTGTTTTGTTTTGTTTTTGATAAATCACTCTGACTGCTAACAGGTTAAATTCAAAATATATTTGTATCTTGTTCTGCATTGATACAGGACTTACGGCTCATTTCCTGCTATTTTTAGAGTTATCATGGAAGAATTCTAAACTGGCTAATTTGTCTGAATTTATTTTAAATAGCTTACATTACCTAAGTAATAGTCTAGTAGTAGTCTCTTAACTGCAAGTAAAGAATAAAGTTACAACTTCAAGCATGCTAAAATAATTTACATTATTAAAAATGTTTGTTTTAACTCCTTTTTCAAAGATATACAAACATTATAAGTGATTTCAATTCAGTTCAGTCGCTCAGTCGTGTTCAACTCCTTGCGACCCCATGAATCGCAGCATGCCAGGCCTCCCTGTTCACCACCATCTCTCGGAGTTCACTCAGACCCACGTCCATCGAGTCAGTGACGCCATCCAGCCATCTCATCCTCTGTCGTCCCCTTCTCCTCCTGCCCTCAATCCTTCCCAGCATCAGAGTCTTTTCCAATGAGTCAACTCTTCGCATGAGGTGGCCAAAGTACTGGAGTTTCAGCTTCAGCATCAGTCCTTCCAATGAACACTCAGGACCGATCTCCTTNCTCATTTCATCTTCACAACAGGCCTCCCAGGTGGGTGCCAGAATGTTCCCCATTTACAGAAAAGGAAACGGAGGCGCAGGGAACTGAAGTGACTCTGCCAGGGTCAGTATTTCTGTCTCTCACCATCAATGACCATCGGCGACAACCCACTTCCAGCCCGAGCACACTGCCGTCCGTGCGGCTGGCCCTCAGCGAACATGCTGCCCTTGTGTGATCTCGGCAGCCGTCCCGTCTCTGTCTCACCGCGGTGGCTCTCACAGTACGTCACACCTTGTCACTGTTATGTTTGTGATGATGATCTGTGATCAGTGACCTTCGGTGTTACTACTGTAACTTTTTTGGCATTTTTTAAGCGATAAAAGTTTTAAGTCCAAGATAAGAAAGTAGTTAGATGTATTCAAACCAGTCAGATGTCGTCAGTCCCTCCGTACACCATCTTTACAAGCAGTGTTTTCATGGCACTCCGCCAGGCCTGTCGAGTGTCTGGGGAAAACCTCGGGACCCCTTTAATGTTACAGACAAAATGCAAGCACATGGGGGGGATCAGTGTCCCAGACCACCACAGTAAAGCGACCCTCATGATAAAGCAAGTCTACGAATTTTTAGGTTTCCAAGTGCATAGAAAAGTGATGTTTACACTACACTGCAGTCTATTACGTGTCCAAAAGCAAACACACAAACAAACAAAAAATGCTATGTATAACCTTAATTAAAAATACTTTATCACTTAAAAATGACAACAGTAACACTGAAGATCACTCATCACAGATCATCGTAACAAACAACAACGATAAGGTGTGAAATACTGTGAGAGCCACCCGACGTGACACAGACAGGAAGCCAGCACGCGCTGCTGGAGAGACGGCCCACCAGACCTGCTCGACGAGGGCTGCTGCAGACTTCTGATCTGTGTGTGTGGGCAGTGGGGGGTGGGGGAGCAGCAAACCCACAGTGTCTGCGAAGCGTGGTAGAACGAGGGTGCCGTAGAAACCTCCCATCTCAAGGGGAGAGGAGGCCCCTGGGTTTTGGAGATGAGGAGGAAGGATGGGTGGCCAGGCGTGGGCAGCAGCAAGCGGGGCTCTTGGCCGCCTGGCCCCTGGACTAAGCGGCATGTGCATGGCGTGGCGGGTCCTGCCCCAGAGGCTCTGGGCACCGTCGGCTAGCACTGCTAAGGCCCCTGCAGACAGGCCCTCCTCAACCTTCCCAACACCTCTGTCCTGGGAGCAGAATGAAGATCTGGGCGCCAGGGCCCCTGCCCGGGCGCATGCAGGTCATCTGAGGCTGGGCGGCCCCTGGCACCTTCCGCTCCAGCCACTTGAGCCACTCCAGGACCGCCGGCCGCCTCCCTCCACACCTTCCTCCTCACACATGGTCCTGCAGGGGTACAGACATGGGGAACGAGGAGCAGGTAAAAGATGAAAAGGTATATGTGCAAAGGGCCTGGGACTCTCTGTACACGACACTGTGAAACTCCTACAATTCGACTTATGGTCTCAGAAAGAGAGGGAGGGAGGAGGAAACACCTCTTGTTACCTGAACACTGGGGGTACTAAGGAGGAAAACGATGGTGTGACCAAGCGAATTCCCTCTCAACTCGCCCTCTACCCCACCCCAAACATCCTGGTCCTTGGAGGACAGTGCAAAATCACTGCACAAAGTCAGAGGCCGGCGACCTAGTCTGGGCTCCATCACCCGTAACTGCATGACTGTGGCATGTCAATTGTTCTCCATGGCAAAAAACCCAAAAAAACAGGAGGGGGTGTGCGCTAACCTGTAAGGGTTAACTCATAAGGTTTTTATAAGAATACAGTTTTTAAACATCAGAACATTCAAAACATCAATGTGTTGTCCAAATTCAAAACGATATAATTCAACTCAAAAGTAGTAAAACATACATATTCTCCAAGGCCCAGCAATGTACCAAGCTAAAGAATACGAAAACGTAAAAGTGTAAGTTTTTAACAGCGGAGGTAACTCTTGACGTCAATGGCTGGTTTGGGTCAGGAAATACAAACATACCCAGTATATTCTTCCTTCAAGTTGAAAAACAGGTCTAGTGGCAAAGCTGCCAACTGACCTGGCCCTCAGAGCTTGGGCTCCGTCCCCCTAGGCGGTAACGCGCGCGGTGGCCTCAGTGGTGACTGCAGGGACCCCGCCAGGGGAGCAGAGCGGCAGGTGCACTGGGGACGTGTTCTAAACAGCCTCCCGCCCTGATTCACGAGGAAACACGGCTTGTTCTCAGCTCCCAGTGCCGTGAGAGCTTGTCCACCTCCAGGAGATCAGCCTGTGGAAACAGCTCAGTGGGGCTGCAGCCGTTTTCAAAACCACTCTGTCCTCTATTTAATTAATACATTACCCACCAAGGCTCTCCCAGAAACCTGAATTCCTGATCAAAGGAGCAAGCGACAACCCAACATTACTGAACAGTCTTCCAGGGCGCGGCCCACATTATCTTATGTAATCCTGACAAAAGCACTTCAGGGCAAGATTACCCTGTTTCAGGGAAGAAACAGGCTCAGAGGATTAAGGAAGGAGAGGCCACTCAATAGCTTCAGCTCACTGTACCAACCTGCCGCCAGCAGCCAGCACGGCGTAAAAACGAAGCCCCATGTGGACTGTGCAGAGATGCTGCCGCTTCCCACTGGAAGCTGGCTGCAGCTCGTGGAGGCGGCGGCAGAGGAGCAAGGCCAGGGGATTCAGACGCAGCACAAGGAGGCAACTGGGCTCACGCAGTGTCCCGACAGCTTTTGCCCCCGCTCGTCAGGCCTGCCTGCATCACACTTCTCTTCCGCGCCGTCACAGCACAGACAAGGTCTACAACCCAGGCCTATGGCCGAGCCTCCCTGACCCTCTCACACACACCTTCCCCATAAACTGGGTTCTACAGATGCTGGGCTCCTGTAACACTGGACACCTGCACTCTGAGGGCTGGAGGACTTACTAGCCTCGGTGTTTCTCAGCAGAAAATGACTTTTAACTTTAAACTGGGAAAATCCTAACGAGGGCCTGTGTGCTGNACTGGGTTCTACAGATGCTGGGCTCCTGTAACACTGGACACCTGCACTCTGAGGGCTGGAGGACTTACTAGCCTCGGTGTTTCTCAGCAGAAAATGACTTTTAACTTTAAACTGGGAAAATCCTAACGAGGGCCTGTGTGCTGTTCTAGCTGCGCCACTCGGCGTGTGGGACCCTAGCCTCCCGACCAGGAACCGCAGCTGCACCCCTGCAGTGGAAGCACTGCGTCCTAAGCACTGGGCCGCCAGGGCTGTCCCTCAGGAGGTCCTCTCACGCACAGTGCCCCCTGGGTGCACCTTAAGGCCACGGTCACGCGGGTCTCCAGCTACAAGAGACACGCCCACGCCGGCGGCTGGATGCCCTGTGCCCTTACTCAGCACAGTGGCCTGGTGGCTTCTTCCTGCTCCTCCAGGAGACTGACAGGCCGGGCCCAGGAAGTCCCAGGCACTTGGCCAGCAGTTCAGGAAGGTGCGGAGCAGGACACACCGGCAGCGCCTGCTGTTTACGTGGACTTCGCGGCCGTCACGTCTCTGACTACAGAAACGCAGCCTGCCCAAGACCCAGGCTTAAGTCTCCTCTTAGACAACAAGTAAAAATAAAAATTAACTGGGAGTGCCTTACTAGATCAGCTTCCAGTTCGATGGGTGGGAAGTTCTATTTCCAACCAGCATAGAAAGTTCGACTTTGAGTCAACAAATAAATACTCCAAAGTCCAACTTAAAACTATGTTATTACGTACTCAGTATCTTATAACAACCGAGGGTGACAAATAATCTGAAAAGCATGTATGCCCCTGAGCCCCTCTGCAGCACACCTGGAACAAAGCACTGCTAGTCAACTCTACTTCAACTTTATAAAATGCTACTATGTTGAGCTGCCAACAAAAAAATAAAGCACACAAAATGACATAAAACATGGCTACTTTTTACAGTAAAATGAAACAGCTGTCAATGGTTTCAGGAATTTTCTTTACCTTGAGTTTATGTATCTGAATTACATCCAAATCACGTGAGTTAATTTATCATCTTTATTTGTTTGAAACAAGATTCTAAAGTAAGTAAAACTTTAACCTAAAGAAACTCACAGGAAGGTAACATTTACTTTGCCAATTTTTAAAATATAATCATAGAAACCAACTTGGGCTTTAAACAATTGCCAGTTGTCTTTGATAACTTTATGTTGCTGATTCTGATGTGATCTTCTCTGAAAATGCTCCATTCTCCAAAATCTAAAAATTCCTACACCAAGTATTTAGGCAATAATCATTTGTGTTTTATAAAAGAGTAACAATACAAATATGCTGGGTATTAATCTGTTATGAGGGAAAAAAACAAAATATAAGATTTTTCCATTATAAAACAAATAGATCTTTATATTTTGAAGTTTTGTGTAAGGGTTTCTGCCTTGGGCCTGAAGAAATTCGTAATTTTTTCGAGTCTCTTAAAAAGCACCTTATCAGAATGATCTGCTCACTGTGCAAGTCAAACAAGATAGATATGTAAGAAGAGTGTTAATTTTCCTTCTTCCTACCCTGAAGTAATGTCGAGAATTTGATAGGTATTTTTCCATATCTGTTCACACACATACACACACAGACTTACACAAACCTCTGCAGATATAAGCATTTTCTTTTTTTAATTGTGTCCTATTTTAAAAACGTTTTATTTATGTGTATATATAAAACATACAACCCGTGTCTCCATGTCAGTACACACATGTATTCCTTTTCAGGTCTTTCGATTGCTAAGAGTAAAATGATNCAAACCTCTGCAGATATAAGCATTTTCTTTTTTTAATTGTGTCCTATTTTAAAAACGTTTTATTTATGTGTATATATAAAACATACAACCCGTGTCTCCATGTCAGTACACACATGTATTCCTTTTCAGGTCTTTCGATTGCTAAGAGTAAAATGATTTAATTAAAGTCAACTAAAGAGACAGCTCAGTGGTAAAGAACCCGCCTGGCAATGCAGGAGACTCAGAAGACATGAGTTCGATCCCTGGGTCAGGAAATGCCCTGGACGAGGAAATGGCAACCCACTTCAGTATTCAGATGGAGGAGCCTGGGGAGGGGCGGTGCTCAGACATGTCCGAGTGTACATGCAAGCGTACACACACGCGCGCGCACACACACACACACACACACACACACACACACACTGCCCAATTTGTCCAGAGACCTGAGAAAACATTTCAAATACAAATCAGAGCTGAAAAGGCTGGAGGAGAACAAGCAGGAGTCTCCTTCTGAGATTAAAGAATCATCATCTCAGGACTCAAAGCCCTTTGACATCCTAAATAAAACAATTATGTGGATGATCTAAACAAAATACGACGCGCTTTGAGAGCTGTGACTGTTCAAGTGGGACCAGAAAGGTCTAGAGAGATGCGTTACCCAGACCCCAGGGCTGCTCACACCAACCCCAGCACCCCTGACCAGTCTGGGTGGCCTCTCAGACAGAGGCCGACACTGGGCCCTTCTATCAGAAGATGACGTCAGACCTTCAGAGCCCTCCTCCAGAACCGGAGAGGGCCACACTGTGACAATGGCACCCAGCGGGTGGAGCTGGAGCCTGAGGCTGACGCGAGGGGATGCCGAGGCAGGGGTCTGGAAGGCACACCGGAACTGCTCCGCCTCGACTCTGAGCATCACACCCTTTCGCATTTCTGGAGATTCTGGCCTTAGGCTGTATTCAGGCACTCTGTTCCCTGGTGCTGGTTTAGACGGAGTCCAGCTCTACCCTCGCTCTGACCCTGGGCAGAAGGGGACGTCTTGTTTATAAATCGGAAGTTCACACCCACAGTCGGTCCTCCTCAGGCTTCCGGCAGAGCCGGCCGCGTCTGGGGTGGGGGCGGGGAGGCGCGCGGGCGGAGGGACCCACCTGTGCAGAAGGCGCCGCCTGTGCATGGCCGCCAGCCCCGCTGCGATCTCGCACGCCAGCCTCTGCAGCAGCCTGGTCTGTGCGTCGCCCCGCGCCAGCTCCGGCTCGCCGCCACGCAGGTAAGCCTTCAGGTCGCCCTGCGGGAACCAGCCCAGGTCAGTTTCCAGAGAGGACTGGGGGGGACAAACGGGCCTCTCAGCTGACAGAGATGCTGACGTGACTTCTTGGAAATTACTCTGATTTGCGCTTAACTAAGAATCTTACTGAACACATTTAAAATTACAAAAAAAGTAATTCCAACCAAGTACTTCAAAGCTTGAGAAAATGTCCTTCTTCTTGTAAGATCTTTCTAAATTCAACAGCAGTTTACCTTTGTTATAGAAACACATGGATAACAATGGCTAAAAAATAACAATAATAAAAAAGATAATTTTACACTGACGCACAATTTACATTTAATGCAAAGGTACAGAGATTCCCAGGTCACTGAAAGAACAAGAGGGAGAGTAAACTAGAGGGGCCGCTCACACCACCTTCAAGGCTTCCAGGCGAGATCCCAGCCCAAGAGCTTTCAGGAACAACACAGGGGGAAGGAAAGAAAAATGGGTGGAAAAGGAAGAAAAAGCATTTCTGAGTGCCGGTAACGGCTACAATTCTGTGCCAGCTCCCACACAGCCCCTGTGAAAAAGAACACTAGGGCCACTTCAGAAACATTCATGATGTGATTCTAATTAAGTCTGTTCAAAGGACAGGAAATTGAACAAATTCACACTTAGACCCCAGCACACAGGTGTTTCAGCGTCCCGGGTACTCGCAAAGGAACCCCCGCTCTGCCCCCACAACACACACACACCTTTCTCGGTTTCTGTTTCCTGACTCTCAGGGTGGTATGTCCTGGGGGATTTGCCATGTATCTCTTTGGGGAAATACACCTTTGAGGCAGTCTTCCATGTTCTGCTTACCACATGATTAAGTATTTATTGATGTGATGTAATTCCAAGGTAAGGCTTTATATATAATCAGTTAATAAAATTTAGAAAAAGCAAGTCAAAAGCTTTCAGTTTTCTTTAATGTGAGTCAAAAAATATGCCTGAGGAAGAAAATTCCTTGACTGATTAAAAGAATCAAATACCTTCCTAATAATGGCTACTGAAGATGGCAAAGTGATCAAACCTCCCAAATCAAACTTTAAAACAACACTCCTCTGCTGCATTTGTCCACACTCAGTACTAAGTGTGTTCTAAGGTAACGTCTAAGTCCACACCAAGAACCTAAATTTGTTTTCATTCCCAGTTTCAGTGATCTTTATATGGACGATAACGTTGGTATCACGGGGTTCTCATGGCTGGGAAAGATCGAAGGCAGAAGGAGAAGAGGGTGACAGAGAATGAGATGTTGAAACGGCATCACCGATTCCACGGACATGAACTTGGGCACACTATGGCAGAGGGGGAGGGACGGGAGGCCTGGCGTGCTGCAGTCCGTGGCGTTGCAGAGAGTCGGACACGATGTGGGACGAACAGCAGCAACACTGTCAATAACTGCTGCCATCTGGGCTTTCAGGCAGGAGCCAAGCACTGTGCTGGGAGCGTCCGCACCTGTTACTGCAAGTAACTCTCACAATTCGAACCACTTTCCGGACGTGGAAGAGGCTTAGGGAAGGTGAGCACTTTGCCCAAGGTCACAGAGCTAACAAACAGTGGGCCTGCACTTCCACTCTTCGGTTTACTTGCCAAGAAAATTCTATTTGGTGAGTGAATACAATTAGTATGCAGAGCGAATCAGTTATTTTACGAGAATGAACGTCAAGTCAACTAAAGTCGACCACACGCTCTCTCGGACTCTCCCTGACTCAGCGAGCTGCTCCACCCCGGGAACTGACGCCCCGGGCCGGGGTGGGTACTCACCCCTACCGCCGCGCTCCTGCTTCTCTGCAAACACAGCCTTCCCCCTTCTGTACCCCCGCACAACTACAAGCTGCTCCAGACCAGAAACACCTTTCTCCTCCTTTAAGAAAAATACATTCTCCTCACCACCCTAACCCCCCCTTCCCCCAGGCTAGGCTCTGTCCAGTGCAGAAGTGGTGGGAATAAGGGCTTCCCTGGTGGCTCAGAGGTTAAAGCATCCGCCTGAAATAAAGCGTCTGCCTGAAATGTAGGAGATCTGGGTCAGGAAGATCCCCTGGAGAAGGAAATGGCAACCCACTCCAGTACTCTTGCCTGGAGAATCCCATAGAGGAAGGAGCCTGATAGGCTACAGTCCGTGGGGTCGCAAAGAGTCGGGCACAACTGAGCGACTTCACTTCACCATGGGTGACAATTAAATTAACCCAGAAAAACTCCAGCAGAAAGTATGGGGCCTACAGGCTCATGGGATTTTCATAAGGTAGCTCACACGGAAACGAAATATGAGAACAGAGAGCTGAAGTTTATTCACCTTACCAGTGAAATGACAACTTAAAAGGCATCTGTCTAACCCCCTTCCTTCCATGCCCATCTAAGGAAAAAAATACCCTCACACAAAAGCAGGACTATGCTGTTCTGCGTCTGGCTGATTCTCAAAGCAAACAGGAGCTGCTGGCCAACAGCAAACACTTCCCAAGTGATTTTGGCCATGAAGGCAGGAACGGCGGAGTGGGAGTAGCTGTTTTTCAAGGTTACCTAAAGTATATCCTTACCACTCACTGTTCTTAAGTTATCTTCTCTTCACAATAGGCCACTCCCCAAATTTCGCCAGGAGATAAAATATAATAAACAGAAGGAGATTTTGCTTCAGCTCTGAAGGTTTCCAGCTTGGCAAAAACTCAGTCTCTCCCCACCTGCACTGGGGTGGGGTGGGGGTGGGAGGAGGGTAAGCACGGCCCGGGCAAACACGTCTCTAACCTGCGGAGTCAACATCAGCGGTTCCTGAGGAGCAGATCAGCTTCTCACAGACGAGACCTGAGACAGGCTGGGAGGGGCCCAGGGCTACTTCCATGTTCTAGAAAGAACCCCAGCGCTCTCCAGGCACCACCGTGCAAAAGAAAAATCAGCATAAGATCTTCAACTATAGCAAAGACGTTTCTGTAACTACTAAACATGGATCCATTCTATCCAGAGCAGATGAAGCTGTAAGGTTTAGGGATCTGGCTCACGCTTTAAGGACACTCAGCGAGTCCACCGGGATCATTCCTTTGGCCACAATGGCACCCACCCCAGGGCTCCTGCCTGGAGGGTCCCAGGGACGGGGGGCCTGGAGGGCTGCAGCCCAGGGGGTCGCTGAGGGTCAGACACGACTGAGCGACTTCACTTTCACTTTTCACTTTCCTGCATTGGAGAAGGAAATGGCAACCCACTCCAGGGTTCTTGCCTGGAGAATCCCAGGGACGGGGGAGCCTGGTGGACTACCGTCTATGGGGTCACACAGAGTCGGACACGACTGAAGCGACTTAGCAGCAGCAGCAGCATTACTTAAAAAGAGAAACAGTGAAAACTGCAATGTATTCTGAAACAAAACAAAGTTCCCTTTATCCAAGTTTTAAGTATTTCTCACATCCTCCCTAATGCCTTTCCGTAAAAAAACTCAAGAAAGCCTTACGACGCTAGATGGCAGCAAAGCGCTGGTGCTGAGGCCTCAGACACCAGAGCAGCAGCCTGGCCCCCTCTGTACTAAGGCACGCGGACCTTCAGATGCTTCCTCAGGAGGATCCTCTCAAACCCCAACACCGGCTGCCTTGAGTGCTCTGTCCAGCTTCCTGCCGGACACGGCAGGCCATGAATTCACTTCAACGTGGCGTAAAAACCCAACAAGCAAATAGATTAGAAATTACAATCGCTCATATGTTGAACAGAAGAATTTGGGAGAAAACTTTGTTTTTAAACAAAAATTTGACTGAAAGGATGAAGGAATGGCATCGACAGCCACATGTTCAGCATCCACTGAGGAAATGAAACCTCTGCACCAGGAGGGAAGCTCTGGGAACCACCAGCCTGAGGGTTCTCACTCCTCACGCGGACTGCGCCTCCTGCCCTCGCTGGCACTCAAGACCCGCCTGTCCACGCCCACACCCGCACAGCACCTCCTCTCATCACGAATCACCCTCCCCGAGCCCATCCCGCTCTGCTCAAAGAACCTGCATGCGCCCCTCTGCCTGCACACCCGGCTGCTGCGCCCACCCCACCTCCCTCTCATGGGCACAGGGCTTTGGGCTGCTGGCTGGCCAGCCCTCACCCCCCAGCAGGCCTGGCTCTAGCTGCTCCCATCAGCTACCCCGGCCGCTTCTGCTGGACGCAAGGCCAGCGGTCACCAGCAGAACCCAGTGAGGGCCCGCTCCTTCCCTCCTCGCCGGCCTCCTTCCGAGCTCCCCGGCCCCTCCTCTCCAGGCCCTTGTGTGGAACCTCTCCCTCTCCCTGGTCAGCAGGCGCCAGCACACGCAGGGCTCTGTCCATGGTCCTCGCCCCTCGNAGAGGCACCTCCAACCCAACGCACACAGTGCAAAGCTCTGAGACCTACTCCATCTCAGGAACGGGCATCTCCATTTCCCCCAGGCATTCAGCCAAAACCAGAGTCCTCATTCTGGAGTCTGCTCTGTCCTGAGACGCCCACCACCACCCATCACCAAGTGCTGGACCTACAGTCAGAGAGAGCCTGGGCCATGGGGCCTGGGGCAGCAGTCACATGCTGGGGGGGGGGCCGGGGCAGCGGCTGGGCCCTGGGAATGTGGCACGCCCCCACCAGCTGCCCACATCACCCCACCGCCAAGCCTGATCACGCCGTGTCGTCGTTTGGCACGTGTCCCCTCTGCGGGCTCCGAGTTGGGGACCCTGTCCACGTGTCCCCTCTGCCCCACCGTTAGCCCATGCCCTCTCTCTTCTCCTCACACTCCTGAGGCACAGGGCACGCCACTCATCTCCGTATGTCTGGAAGGGTCCCCGTGTGTGGGCTTACTTCACAAGTTCATTCGTGAACAAGACATGGCATTTCTGAACAAAAGGCCAATTCAGGGAGGCTTCCCGCTGATGGAACACAAATGTACAGGTACTTACCCCACCTGATACAAAAGTATGTAGAATAAAATTAAGCTATCAGTTAAAATCCCCGCTTCGCCATGGCAAACACGTGACTCAGACAAGGAGGCGGCGAAGAGAAGGCATGGTCCTGGGCGTGGCCGGCAGAGCCCCGTTCTTCCCTTGCAGCAGTCTCCTCATCTGTAAAATGAAGCTGCGGCACCTGCTTGGAAGACTTGGTGCCCAGCACGAGGCCCAGCACCGTTGAGGCCCGTCTTCCACACCACGCCCGAGCAGGCAGGGCCATGCTTCCATAAGCCCTGGAGCCTCTCCTGAGCTGCTGGAACCAGCCAGCCACAGAGGCGTGTGGAAGTCTACCCAGATGCCAAAAACGCTCCCTGGCCAAGGAAAGACTCTCCTCTCTGCATCTCTGCTTCAGGGTCTGGGGACAGAGGCAGAACTGCTGATTCTCACTGGAAGTAGACGCAGCAGAGCGGAACCTGCTTCCTTCGGTCACCTAGGCCTGCAGTCTGACCTCCCAGTGGTTGGTCTCTGCTCAACTCCTTTCCAACCGAACGCTCCCAGCAGAAGCCAACCTGCCTCCCCGGTTGTGGTGCTCTCGCCCACCGGTCCCCAGGCACCCCCACCCCTACACATGCAAACCATCAAGCTCCCCTGCCTGGCTCATGTGTCCTTGAGACCCTTTCTTGCTGAGCAGAGTCCATCCACCCGCCCGTCCACATTCAAACCAAATACCACCTTCTTTGTGAAGCCTATCCCAATGAGCCTACTTAGAACTGCTACACAGAACTACCCAAACCTATAAATTACAATCGACTTAAGAAAATAAGAAAAATGAATAAATGCAACTACCATTTCCTGAGCACACTATGTGCCCAGCGATTCATATTCACCATCTTATGGTCAGGCAGTCCCGGGGAGAGGCAGGATCATCCCCATTTTACAGATGCCTACACTGAGGCTTCATGAGGTTAGGGCCTTTCCAGGGAGATCCACAAGCAGGTGGCAGGACGCGCGTGTGGAGGCAGGCCCGCCTGGCCCTCCAGGCAGAAAAGGCAGGACGGGGGCGGCTTGCCGTGCTCCCCAGGGTGTGGGGCACAGCCCTCAGTTCCCAACAGGTGCCCACACACTTTTGCTGAGTGTGTGATCCTGACCCCACTCTCGTTGCCCCCCACAGACACAGGTGGGGCGTGCCACAGCCCCTGCAGCCGCCCGTTCCACACGGCACCCTGCGCTGAGCCCTCCACCCACGAGCACTGCACCCACCCTCGGCAGGACACGTCGGTGGCTGCGGGCCAGCTACCAAACCCTGCAGACTTTTTTATTTGCTTTCATAAAAATTCTAAGAGAAAGTGTTTTTCAAAGAGACCAGTAATTCCATCTCTCAAGGAATGACCTAAGTTAAGTACAAAAACATTCTCTCCTTTCTCCTCAAGAGATGGTATCTCTGAGCATACTCCCCGCCTGGTGACGACACAAGAGGCCAATGTGCCCTCGCCAGCTTCTGACCTGCTGAGAACCTGTGAAGACAGTGGCCCCCGTCACGGCGGCCGCGGCTGCTCACTCCCGAGCCTGGGCCGGCAGCCTCTGTCCTCTGGACCCTGGACCCTGGCCAGAGGGCGCCTCTGCCTCGGATGGCGTGCCTCTGCTCAGGCTGGCCTCTTTCTGGGAGGGTCCTGGGGCACCCAGGCTGGGAGCAAGGTTCAGGGGAAGCCGGGCTTCGGGGTGCTCTGGGGACATCCCTGCAGTCCAGGCAGGCAGGCATCTCCAGGGCTCATGGGGCCAACGTGAGCCGAGCATTTCTGTTATCCAGCCTGTGAGCATGCTGAGCCCAAGACCCTGACCACAGTGCCCCCGGTGACACCCAGCCCCTGCTGCTGGGGAGCTGGTCTCTCCGACATGTACTAGGGTCCAGAGGTGACGAGCAGGGAACTGCCCTCAGAGATAGAGGTGACCCCAACAGGGGCAAGGTGGGGGGCTCCCTAGGTTAACGGCCTTTCCTTAACACGAGACTGGTCATTCTGAGTGGTGACCGACAGACTTCCACAGGCACCCCAGCCTCCACCGGGTGTAGGTAACACTGGTAGAGCCCTTTATATTACAGGAACTAATCACCAATGTCTTGTGTGTGTGTGACGGAAACCATGTCACACAAGGGTACCCCCTCAAGCACTTCTCAGTGTCCACTTCCGTGGCATTAAGTCCATCCACACAGTCGTGCAGCCCTCACCCCCACCTACCCTCAGGACTCTCTGCATCTTCCCAAACTCAGACTCTGCTCCCTGCTCAACAGCAACTCCCCCAGCCCCTGGCACCCCCCCTGCCAGCTCACCCCAGAGCGGCCACTCTGGGAACCTCATGCAAGTGGACTCCTACAGTACGTGTGTCTTGTGACCTCGCTTATTTCACTGAGCATAATGTCCTCAAGGTTCATCCATATGGCAGCAGGCGTCAGAATTTCCTTCCTTTCTATGGCTGAGTAATATTCCAGTTCATGGACAGACCCAATTTTCCTTATCTGTTCATCCACTGATGGATCCCTGGGCTGCTTCTGCCTCGTGACTACTGTGAATATTGCTGCTATGAACATAGGCATGAAAATGAGACTCTGTGCTCAACTACTGAATACGTACCTAGACATGAAACCAAACTCATTACCTGAACCCATTTGGAAGAAAACATCAAGCTTTTACTATTCCAGGAAAAACAACAACACTGCCCAGTAAGACTTTCAGGAATGCACAGACAGGGTGAAGAATAAGAAAACGCCAAAGCACACGAGCTGGTTTTATAAACACCCTCGATTAGCCTGCAAATGTGCCATTTCAGGAAGATGGTGACTCCCACTTCTCTCTCTTATGCTCGCTCACAGAGTGCTCCCATTGCTGTTTATAATCAGTATCAGGAGCCAATTAGGGACCCAAAAAAGACACCATTAAATGTCTCACAAAAGCAGAACTTTGACAAGCAGACCTGTCTCATCACGTGAAAATGCATCTTTGGTGTACTTTCTCCACAGGTTGGGCCACCTATCACACTGGCCACCCAGAGCTAGGTTAAAAGGAGTTATTTTCATATTCTATTCAATAATAATCAAGGATCATGTATATTATACCTCTGATAACACTGAGATACCCAAAATCAACTGTGCAATAAAACTGTCAGAAACATGACTGGGAACTCCTTCCTCCCTGCTCTCACACCTTTATGAAATAATCCGGCTAAGTGGCAACTGTCACATGTCTGCTCCCTCTAAGCAGGAGACCCAGAGGACAATGACCAGTTTTCTCTTTGGGTCCTGTGAGAGCAGGGAGCTGCCTTTCTGCAGCAAGTAAGTGTTCAATCAGGAAGCAGCCTCCATGACGGGCACAGAAAGCAGTGTTAAGATTAACTCTGGTTTCCTTACAAGGAGAGAGAGCTCTAGGAGGTGTCTCCAGAGGAGAGTTAAGTCCATTAATTTTAAACTTTGTTACCTAAAGGTCCATGTTGCAACTTCTGGTGTAACCATACACCAGAAACAGTATCTACAATAGGAGATGGTGAAAACTGAAACAAAAAAACTTGAATCCAAACCAAGGCTAGAAAAAGAACAAATAATAAAAGTTGAAACAGGTAGGAAAAACAATAAAAAATAGGCAGGTAACATTCTAAACATCACAGCAGGTACAATAAATACAAATGGACAACCGGTTCCACTTTAAGTGACCAAAACTGACAGATTAGTAAAATTCTAAACAATAAGCTATTTACAAGAGATGTCAACCAGGAGCGGCAGAACCAAACCAGGCAAATTCTAAACCGATAGAAAGCTGGCAGAGCTACATTAATATTGTTAAAAAGACTATCCTCAGTAACGCTTTTAATGTTAAAGAAAGTCCCTTCATCATAATAAAAGTTTCAAATTACCGGAAGTTATATCTATTCTAAATTTGTATCCCTGATGCAGTAGGTATCAAAATGTACGAAACAGAATAACTAGAACTGTAAGAAAAAAATAAGGAAACTATGTGATCAGAAGATTTTAACACGCCTCTCAATACCTAATAGAAAACTGACCCAGGCTCCCTCTGCTCTTGCCCCGTCTCCACAAATGAGGAGGAAACAGGAGATTTGAACAGCCTCATAAACTTGACCCAAAAGGTCACACAGACACACTGTACTGATCACCAGGATAAACATTTCCCGCAGCAGCTACAATAGAATAAAATGCTGACCCTGCAGTGGAGATGAACGTAGCCGGGAAGAGAGCTGCATCCGACCCCAAGCTGACGAGGACCACCTCTGCTCAGGCACTGAGGCTGGGGGCGAGGGAAGGGAAGAGTTTACTGCAACTTAATCCACTGAAAGCGAATATAGACAGTTTGTTAATCATGTTTCTTTGGCAGAGAATTGAAAGCTGTCCCTCATCCAGCATTTCAATCTGCCAGAAACACTTTGGTAAAAACTTCTGAAATACGTGACCTTGAACTTGTACTAGAAACTTACCAGATCACAGAACTCGAACACCAGAAGATAGGGGATTGCTTCTACACACTGTCCGACACACTGGAGGACATTTGGATGCTGAAGGATACTGGTGAAAAATAAAAGTCACAGCAGTGGTCATGAGGGAGCAGGCCAGTAAAACTGTTCAAACAGTAACCCCAAATTGAACATTCTTAACGATTTAAATACGATCAACTGAAAAGTGCACCAGAATATTATATTCAACAGATGCATTCTAAGTTATGTATTGATTAAATAATTCAAAGGCAAGCAGGTGAACATTTTCACAAATTAAAACAACTTCTATCATTAGAATCTTTTAACTCTGGTAATTTAACTTTATAGCTATCAGTTTGAAGCAGCATTTAAAAGGACTATATTCAATAAGCATTTCAACCTATACATTAAGTAACCCGGTTACTTCTTAAGCTATCTAGTGCATATACTGTTTTTATAAATCACTGTATACGCAAACATTTTTGAAAAATATGTTGTCTAAAACAAAGCTAAAAGAAAAAAAAGATATGCCAAAATGGTTTTTCTTTTTCAAAAAGTCTTTATTTTGAAGACAACAATGAAATAAGAGTAAGTTGCAAAGACAGTACAGAGGGCCCAGGCTCCCTTCACCCAGTTTTCCTTCCTGGTGGCACCTAACACAATGCAACCCTGAAACCGGGCACTGGCACTCGAGAGCAGTGTTCTGGGTGCACCTGGGTCCTGTTGCCAACTGTGTAGATTCATGCAACCACCACACAGCGGAAATACACAACTGCCCCCACCACGAAGCCCTCTGTGCCACCCTCCACGGCCACACCCCGACAACCCCCACCAGCCTCCCTTGGCCCTGGCAACCACTAATCTGGTCTCCCTCCCCACGTCTCATTGTGAGAAGATTATGTACATGAAATCACACAGTGTGTGGCCTCCTGAGGTTGATTTTTTCACTCAACATAATGCCTTTAGGATTACCCAAGCTGCTGCCTGCGTCAGCGGTCCCCTCTCATTTACCACTGAGCAGAATTCCATGGGTTGGATGGACCAGTTTGGCCAAACCAGTCACCTAGGGATGGCATTTCAGTTTGCCCAGTTTGAGGCTATTATAAATAAAGCTCCTATAAACAATCATGCAAGAGATTTTGGGTGGAAATAAGTTCTCTGAGATAAATGGCCAGGAGTGCAACAGCTAGATTTTAGGATGTGATAGTTAATTTTGTGTCAACTTGGCTGGGCCACAGTGCACAGATATTTGGTCAAATGTTATTCTGGACACTTCTGGGAGAGCGTTTGGGGATGAGATCATCATTAAATCAGTTGACTTTCAGTAAAAGCAGATGGTGGGTGGGACTCGTCCAATCAGGTGAAGACCTTAACAGAACAAAGACAGCCTCCCCCAGTGAAGAAGGAATACTGCGAGCAGACGGCCTCTACGCTTGAACTCTTAACAGTGGCTCTGCTCCGCGTCTCCAGCCTGCTGGCCCCGCCCTGCAGACTTGCCAGACTCCGTAACTGCATGAGCCATTTCCCTAAATCACCTACCTACCTAGCCATTCATCTATCTACGTACCTACTACCTCCATGTACCTACCCACCTCCATGTACCTACCCACCTCCATCTACCTACCCACCTCCATCTACCTACCCACCTATCTATCTACCTACCTACCCACCTATCCATCTACCTACCTACCCATCTATCCCTCTACCTACCCACCTATCCATCCCTCTCTCTCTCTACAGATCCTACTGGCTCATGTTTCTCTGGAGAACTGTGACCAATACATATGGTGGTGCAGTGTATGTTTAGTTTTTTAACAAAGTGTCTAACTAGTCTACAGTGACTGTACCATCTTCACCTACTTTGAAGAATTCTCTGGTCAAACTGTCTAACCCGAGATTCTTTGGGAGACTTTTTAGGTTTCAAACGCCATTTCTTTAATAATTCTGTTCAAATAACCTATTTCATATTGAGTGAGCTGTGGCGGTTTGTGCTTTTTGAGTAGCTGGTGCATTTCATCTAAGTTGTCAAGCATGCACACTAGAGCTGTTGGTCCCACTCTACCAAGGTCTGTCTCATGCCTGGTATTAGGAACCAGGGTCTGTCTCATTCCTGGCATTGGGGATCTGTGTGCTCTCTCTCCTGTTCTCTGTCAGTGTTGCTCGAGGTTTTCCGCTGCTTCTGTCTTTCCGAAGAGCCAGCTTCGTGTTTCACTGATTTTAATCTACCATCGTCCTGTTTCTGCCCCTTTCTTTAATATCCACTACTGCTTGCATGGAGTTCATTTTGCTCCTTTTTCCTGGTCCCTTGACGTATGAGCTGNAAGCTGGACTTATGAATGCACTCTCAGAATGGAATCCATTCCTGTGTAGGGGACTTACTATATTTCAAATCAGGCACTCCAGTCTAAAACATATTATGGAAAAAAGAGAAGGAGAGAAAAGAAGAAAGAAGGAAAGGAAAGAAGAAATGGAGGAAGAAAGGTGGGAAGAAGGGAGAGAGGTAGGGGGAAAAGGATAAAGAAATAAAATAAGAAAAGGAAAACTTTAAAAGGGAAAAAAGAGATTTAATATGTTCTTACTTGATAAAAGCCCCATCTTAATCTCTCAGAAGCCTCTGTTACAAAAACATCACACAAATACAAAAATCTCACTTGACTTCTCAGGTTACAAATGAAGGGGAATCTCCTAAGATGACAAACTGAATTTGCTTTGATAGGATGATTTGTTTTAAAAGAAGAAGCAGAGCTAACAGACAAAGAGCAATCATTAGTTCACAGCAAATCTTAGTACATCAGCCAGAGAGAGTGTTGTGTTAACCTCTCAGTCTCTCACATCATCAGCTACCAGCACACAGATAAAAGTTTCCTCTTCTTGAAGTCTGTCTCACAAAGAAATCTTCAGAAGAGCTTTTTGGCCAAGTTCCTTAAGAAATTGCAGTCTGTGAGTTCTTTTTAGACAAAAGTGGCTATGTACTGCATTGTTTTTTCTATAATGTGCTCCTGTGTTTTATTCAAAAATTAAAATGTATGCAGTATTTGAATTATTTCTTCTGAAAATTGCCTTTGCATAGCTAATGCCTTTTCTATTAGATTATGTATCTTTCTCTTCTATATGTATGAAGATTATTTTATTTTCTATATGTTAACATTTCATATGACTATGTATCTCTGGGCAGGCATTACTTTATGCAAAGAATTTTATTATTCAGA
>SJYV01022536.1:3298-23649 GCA_006410875.1 Neotragus pygmaeus
TAATCTCTCTCTATATCTGTAATTAAATATGTATTTTTCCAAGGATGCCGACTCCGTCTCCACCTTCGAACCCTGGATCCACCGGGGCTGGACCCTGGCAAGGAGAGATACCCTGGTGGCTTAGATGGTAAAGAGTCTGCCTGCAAAGTGGGAGACTCGGGTTCAATCCTTGGATCCAGAAGACCCCCTGGAGAAGGTAATGGCAGTCCACTCCAGTATTCTTGCCTGGGAAATCCCATGGATGGAGGAATCTGGAGGGTTACAGTCGGACACAACTGAGCGAATTCTCTTTCATTTTCAGGGGAGATAGGGACTTATATACATATAACTGTATCGCATGATGAAAAGTGATAGATTCCAAAGAAAAAAATTAAATTAATACTCTCTTCCCTTCTGACACAGGACAATACCAGAGATGACAAGAGTTAGGGGCACAGTAATATACTACATCTTCTGAACCAACACATTCTAGGGCAGGACAAATATGGACAAAGCATTTACTCTGTATCAGATCTTCTAAGCATCTTATCAAAAATAGTATGCTATTCACTCCACACCCATTAGGATGGCTGCTATCCAAAAAGAAAATAACAGAGACTTCCCTGGTGGTTCAGTGGTTAAGACCCTGCAGTCCCAGTGCAGGGGGCCCAGGTTTGATCCTTGGTCAAGGAATATCTCACATGTACTCTTACACAGCCAAAAAAAATAATAATAATAAGTAAATAAAATTTTTAAAGTGTGCAATTCTCTTTTTAAAAAAGAAAGGAAGTGTTTGCAAGGATGTAGGTAAACTGGAATCCTTGTACACTGTTGTTAGGAATGTAAAATGGAATACCTACTGTGGAAAACAGTATGGCCATTCCATTCCTCAAAAATAAATAAATAAAATTGAATTACCGTATCAGCCAGCAGTTCTACTTCTGACTATATTACCAAAATAATTGAAAGCAGGGATCAAAGAGATATTTGTATATCCATGTTCATAGCTGTAAAAATAAACAATAATAAAAATGTGGAAATAACCCAAGTGTCCATTGACAGATGCACAGATAAACGAAAATGTGATACAGATGTTCAACAGAATGTTATCCAGCCATAAAAAGGAAGCGAATTCCGACATATGTGCCGATGTGGATGAACCTTGAGGACATTATGCTAAGTGAAATAAGTCAGTCACAAAAAAACACAGTTACCACTGTGCAATTCCATTCATATGAGTTACTTACAATAGTCAGAATTGTACAGACAGAAAGTAGAATAGTAGTTCCAGGACTCTGAGGGATGAGAAGGGATAGGGGGCTATTGTTTAATGGGTAGAGAGTTTCAGTTTTACATGATGGAGAGTTATGGTGATGGATGGCCTAAAAAGTATTGAAAGTGTTAGTCACTGAGTTGTGTCTGACTCTGCGACCCCATGGACTGTAGCCCACCAGGCTCCTCTGTCCATGGGATTTCCCAGGCAAAAATACTGCCATTCCCTTCTCCAGGGGATCTTCCCAACCCAGGGATCGAACCCAGTTCTCCTGCACTGCAGGTGAATTCTTTACTGTCTGAAAGTGAAAGTCACTCAATCCCGTGGAGTGGGTAGCCATTCCCTTTGGTCAATATTTGATGAACACATAAAGCTTCAGATTTTTTACTTCTCTTTAAAACAATAAAAATTATCTGGCAACACTGGACATTTATTCCCCCGTGGGACTAAGAATGCAATAGTAGAACAACAGTTGACCCCATTTAGATCGGGGTCCCCAACCTCCCAAATTTAATGCCTGATGATCTTAAGTGGAGCTGATGTAGTCATAATGTAAATAAGATGCACAATAAATATAATGTGCTAGAATCATCCCCAAACCATCCCCCCACCCTGGTCCATGGAAAAATTGTCTTGCATGAAGCTGGTCCCTGGTGCCAAAAAAGGGTGGGGACCACTGCTTTAGATGGATCATACTTTACAGTTCCCAAGTCCCAAGCACTTCCTCTTGTCTTCCTGACACAGAGCCCAATGTCAGCTACCAGTCGTCATTGTCCTGAGTGTGTTGCTTTCTTGCTTCTGAACTTCTCTATTCATTCTTGTGTCCTCCCTGGCCTTTGTGGGCAATTACATCTGTGAATATGAGTCCAGAGGGAGAGAAGAGCTGGCTATGAGGTGACCAGTCCTTCCCATCAGGAAGGTGATCACAGGAATGAAGAAGAAGGTCATGTGCTAAAAATACTTATCCTGCTGTTTTTCGCTAAATCTCAAACTATTAACATATAACCTAAGAAAAGCTGACAAAATGGAACAAAAAACTTATAGTTATGAAAATTTTGACTACATTTCTTCAGAAAAGCAACTATAATGTTTTCAGAAAGTTTTCTGACCTTGTTCCTTTATATAAGTTTTAGAGTAATGAATGCTATTAGATATTGGAAAAGGTGTATTACATATTCTAATGTATTGTCTATAGATTATAAGATAAAATCAAGCATGTACCTGCTGATACTCTTTAAGTTGACCTGTCTTTATACTTAGAAATGTCTCTTAATAGTAGGCTTCCCTGATGGCTCAGATGGTAAAGAATCTGCCTGCAATGCAGGGAACCTGTGTTCAATCCCTGGGTTGGGAAGATCCCCTGAAGGAAATGGCAACCCACTCCAGTATTCTTGCCTGGAGAATTCCATGGATAGAAGAGCCTGGCAGGCTACAGTCCATGGGGTCACAAAGAGGTGGACATGACTAACTATCACTCATATATATTAAAAAGAGTTCAACAGGAAAACATAAGTGACTCAGTCTCTCCAACCATGAATTATTATAGTCAATTGAGTGTGTGTGTGTGTGTGTGTGTGTGTGTGTCTGTGTCTGTGTGCATGCGCACACTACGTCATGTCTGACTCTTTGCAGCCTCATGTACTGTATTGTAACCTGCCAAGTTCCTCTGTTCATGGAATTTTCCAGGTAAGAATACTGGAGTGGGTTGCCATTTCCTACTCTAGGGGATCTTCCTGATTCAAGGATTTAACCCACATCTCCTATCTGGCAGGTGGATTCTTTACCACTGTGCCACCTGGGAAAGTGATGAAAGTGAAAGTCACTCAGTCATGTCCGACTCTTTGCGGCCCCATGGACTGTATAATCCATGGACTTCTCCAGGCCAGAATACTGGAGTGGGTAGCTGTTCCCTTCTCCAGGGGATCTTCCCAACCCAGGGATAGAACCCAGGTCTCTCACATTGCAGGCAGATTCTCTACCAGCTGAGCCATCAGAGAAGCCCAAGAATACTGGAGTGGGTACCCTATCCCTTCTCCAGTGGATCTTCCCAACCGAGGAATCAAACCCAGGTCTCCCACATTGCAGGCAGATTCTTTACCAACTGAGCCACCTGGGAAGCTTCAGTCAACTGATTACACTACAATAAACTGTATGTTTTTAAGCATGAGATGTGCTTTAGTCAGTTGTTAAAGCTCTTTAGTCAAGGGTGCAAAACTGATTCTTGGGAGAAGTAAAAAATCCTATTCTTTTTTGTATATAAAACAAAAGTATGGATAGAATACATAAATGCATGTCCAGTGTAGCCATGGTATTACAGTTTTGTGAAGTGAGAAGAGCAGAGGCACTCAGGAAAGCAGTTTCAAAGGGCCTTTGGCAGAGTGACAGTAAAGAAGAAACGTTGAGAACTACTAGACTAGAAAGAACAGGCATTGTTCAAATCACCCATGGTGTCTCCACTTGATTTGCCAGCCAGTTAACGCCAGTGCAGACTCTGTGTTGTTTGTGCTTAGTTGCCCAGTCGTGTCCGATTCTTTGAGACACCATGGACTGTAGCCAGCTAGGCTCCTCTATCCATGAGATTCTCCAGGCAAGAATACTGGAGTAGGTTGTCATGCCCTCCTCCAGGGTATCTTCCCAACCCAGGGATCGAACCCAGGTCTTCTACATTGCAGGTGGATTCTTTACCATCTGAGCCGCCAGGAAGGCTTTCTGATCAGTCCTGATCAGGCTCTCCCGTTAGCTAGAGATGGAGACTCAGCTGTAGCACTGCCAATGCTCATGTGTACAACCAACCCACGTGACGCCTCTCTAGCACCCCAGCGCTCTTCCACGACTGAATTATTGACAAAAATACAAATGCCCTTGCTCAAAACCAAGAAGAAAACACAAGCACTGGAGCACATTTCCAGAACAGGATTGAATTATTACACAAACAGGACTTCTCAGTCTAAAACAGCTTGCTCTGGGAACTTGACAGTACAGCCAAAAACACATCAGACAGATTGAGAGGAGGGCGGGCTTNACACAAGCACTGGAGCACATTTCCAGAACAGGATTGAATTATTACACAAACAGGACTTCTCAGTCTAAAACAGCTTGCTCTGGGAACTTGACAGTACAGCCAAAAACACATCAGACAGATTGAGGGGAGGGCGGGCTTTGGCGAAGAACAGCAAAATGATCTCACCCCTGAGATGGCCTGAGCATAAACTTCAGTCCTGGTGAACAAGACACATCCTGTGAGTCCAATGCACAGAAATATGAAGCCCAGCTGCACCTCACTTGGACGAGAGATCCAAACACCGAATGTCTGGCGGATTGCGTTGTGTGTCTAGCCCAAAGTGGGATCAGGATGAGAGCAGCTCCGTGGCTCACACTGCTAGTACAGGGCCACCCAGATTCCCCCAAACTCAATGAGGGCTCTGTCTGAGAAAAGACAACAACCCAGGCCTCCAGGGTCGGATGTGAGCAGCTGCTGTGTTTGTAGAGCTTAACTGAAAGGATGTGTTTTATCCCTCTGCCTGAAAACCATCATCCTTCAGAGGGTTTATTAGCAGTTTTTGTGAAAAGAGAGGGCATTCTAATCTCTACTGCAGAAGGCTCCATGACACTTCCAGCACCATCCAGCTTGCTTATTGGTGGCTTCACCATTCATTTATTCCCCAAATAAATCCACCACAGTTTATTATTATTAATGTATTGCTCCTATTCCAGTCACGCATTAGACAAAGCATTATGCAGACATCATCTCTTCCTCAAAATTACCCTATGAGGTAGGTATTGGGTTGGCCAAAAAGTTCTTTTGGGTTTTTCTGCACCATCTTATGGAAAACCTTGAGCTACCTTTTGGGGCAACCCATTATTATTAACACCTTCATTTGACAGATGAGGACCTGAAGCCACAGAGAGGTTAAGTAACTCCCTCAAGGTCACACAGCTAGCAAGCAGCTAGGACTTGAAGTCGAGTCTGTCAGATTCATCATTTCTCTGCGGTACTTTATCCTGGGAGAAGAAGGATTTTCAATACATGCTCCATCACCTGAGAGCTGGATTGGTATAAATCATATTGAGAGGTAGTAGCACTTGTTTTTGGTGATATTCAATCACATCAGTGATTAGAAATATCCTGTAGGCCTTTTTAATGTCCTTTGATAATCTGGCATCTGATAGGGAAGGCAGCACAAAAGATTGAAGGTAGAAGAAAATGACAGGCATTGAATCTTAACTTTTAATGTCTTTCAATTTAGAATTTACCAATTCTGAATCAAATCACTCAATTTATGTATCTATGGGTAAGTTTTTAGACTGGGACTCAGACATAGGTCTTGCATCTTAGTAATGAATTTAACAATTATGTTAATAGTCAAATACTATCAGACTGGGTCCTTTAGGAATCTTTCAGTGGTGATTAAAACTTTCCAGGGGACAAAAAAAAAAAGAGAAAAAATTTCTTGCTATTGTGATGAAGGATATCAGTAACACAAAAATGGAGACAGACACTTAACTACTAAATGAAAACCATCTGCTCATATGCAGGTACAAAAATATCATCATGAACTGGGCGACATAAAAAACAGCTGTGGANAAAAAAGAGAAAAAATTTCTTGCTATTGTGATGAAGGATATCAGTAACACAAAAATGGAGACAGACACTTAACTACTAAATGAAAACCATCTGCTCATATGCAGGTACAAAAATATCATCATGAACTGGGCGACATAAAAAACAGCTGTGGATTTTGATTAAGCTGAGAATAACCTTAAGCAATTACAGAAGACAAAAATATGTATGAAATTCTTCTGTTTCCTTCATCAGGCCATTGCAACTTCACTTTTTTGAATTTCAACTTTATTCTTTAAACTCAGCTCTCTAGAACAGAGATGCAGACATAGAGAATGAACATGTGGCCACAAGGTGGGGAAGGGGAGGGTGGGAGGAACTGGGAGATGAAGATTGACCTATGCACACTACCATATGTAAAATAGACAGCTGGTGGGAAGCTGCTACAAAGCCCAGGGAGCTCAGCTCGATGCTCTGTGACGAGCTAGAGGCGTGGGATGGAGCAGAGACGGGGAGGTCTAAGAGGGAGGGGATATATGTATACAGTCAGCTTGATCTCCTGAAGGAGATCAACCCTGAATATTCATTGGAAGGACTGATGTGAAAGCTGAAGGTACTTTGGACACCTGATGCAAAGAGCTGACTCATTGGAAAAGACCCTGATGCTGGGAAAGATTGACGGCAGGAGGAGAAAGGGATGACAGAGGTTGAGATGGTTGGATGGCATCATTGACTTAAAGGACATGGACGTGAGCAAACCCCAGGAGATAGTGGAGGACAGGGAGGCCTGGTGTGCTGCCTGGGGTCCCAAAGTGTCGGACACAACTTAGCAACTGAACAACAACATAGCTGATTCACTTTGCTGTATAGCCGAAACAACACAACATTGAAAGCAGTTATACTCCAATAGTAAAATGAGAAAAGAAAAACTGAGCCCTCCACCTGAAAGTTACACACAATCATTATTTTCCTTATGTCTTCAAAGACTTCTCACATGTTCCCAGATTCTCAGTAATCACATCTCCAACTTTGTAATCTCTTGCATGGCTCATCCGGGGTCATCCACTGTCTGGGAAGCTACTTGAGGTGGGTCCTGCTCTGAGACCCATGACTGGGTCACCAGCCATTGCCCCCTCCTATTTAGCTCCTATTTAGTGCCCCTCTTGGGCACCACTGTTACTGCCTAAGCCACCAACCTCACCAGGCACTCTGCCTCTGCCCAGCACTGTGGCTGCTAGTCGACATCACTATTGCCATCACCCCAAGGGTCTACACTGTACACTGTCACTGAAGCCATTGAGATGCTCCAAGTAGCTCCATGTGCTCTGGAGTCATCCATACACCAGAGCCTGTCATGCCTTGCATGACACTGAGTCACGTGGTATGCAAGCAGGACTGCTTATCAAATCAAGAGACTTAATTAAATAGCTTGTTCCATTTAAACCTAGTGTCTCCCTCTTCCCAGAGTGCACTTGAGTCCACTGAAGACTGGCTTAGGGTCAAATATAAAAGAAATAAACTCTTCCACCACTCCACAGGCTAGATTATTGAGCTAATCTTATCTAGCTGGTTTCCTGTTCCCTTAGAATGAGTCTTTCCCAAAAGGTCCTTAGTTCTTCCCAGAGGATCCATCCCACTCATCCTGCAGGCATGCCCAAAATTTTCAGTTGTGCATACAACTAGGGACCAACTGAACCACAGAATAGATATCAAAATTTAATTGCAAATAAGAATTACTTTTGGGGGGGCGGGGGGAGTTTTGCTAATATCAAAACCGAAGGATAAAAACCAAACTATCACAGTCTGTTACTGTCTCATAGAATCTTTTACTTAATTAGACTTTAACATTTTTCCATTACCTATTCACCTTAAGGATGTTGTTCAGTTCAGCTCAGTCGCTCAGTCATGCTCGACTATTTGCAACCCCATGAATCGCAGCATGCCAGGCCTCCCTGTCCATCGCCAACTCCAGGAGCTCAATCAGACTCATGTCCGTCGAGTCTGTGATGCCATCCATCCATCTCATCCTCTGTCGTCCCCTTCTCCTCCTGCCTCCAATCCCTCCCAGCATCAGAGTCTTTTTCCAAAGAGTCAACTCTTCGCATGAGGTGGCCAAAGTACCAGAGTTTCAGCTTCAGCATTATTCCCTCCAAAGAAATACCAGGGCTGATCTTCAGAATGGACTGGTTGGATCTCCTTGCAGTTCAAGGGACTCTCAAGAGTCTTCTCCAACACCACAGTTCAAAAGCATCAATTCTTCAGCCCTCAGCTTTCTTCACAGTCCAACTCTCACATTCATACATGACCACTGGAAAAACTATAGCCTTGACTAGATGGACCTTTGTTGGCAAAGTAATGTCTCTGTTCTTCAATATGCTATCTAGGTTGGTCATAGCTTTCCTTCAAAGGACTAAGCGTCTTTTACTTTCATGGCTGCAGTCACCATCTGCAGTGATTTTGGAGCCCCCAAAAATAACGTTTGACACGGTTTCCACTGTTTCCCCATCTATTTCCCATGAAGTGATGGGACCAGATGCCATGATCTTCATTTTCTGAATGTTGAGCTTTAAGCCAACTTTTTCACTCTCCTCTTTCACTTTCATCAAGAGGCTTTTTAGCTCCTCCTCACTTTCTGCCATAAGGGTGGTGTGTGTCATCTGCATATCTGAGCTTATTGATATTTCTCCCGGCAATCTTGGTTCCAGCTTGTGCTTCTTCCAGCCCAGCATTTCTCATGATGTACTCTGCATAGAAGTTAAATAAGCAGGGTGAAATATACAGCCTTGACGTACTCCTTTTCCTATTTGGAACCAGTCTGTTGTTCCATGTCCAGTTCTAACTGTTGCTTCCTGATCTGCATATAGGTTTCTCAAGAGGCAGGTNTCATGATGTACTCTGCATATAAGTTAAATAAGCAGGGTGACAATATACAGCCTTGACGTACTTCTTTTCCTATTTGGAACCAGTCTGTTGTTCCATGTCCAGTTCTAACTGTTGCTTCCTGAGCTGCATATAGGTTTCTCAAGAGGCAGGTTAGGTGGTCTGGTATTCCCATCTCTTTCAGAATTTTCCACAGTTTATTGTGATCCACACAGTCAAAGGCTTTGGCATAGTCAGTAAAGCAGAAATCGATGTTTTTCTGGAACTCTCTTGCTTTTTCTATGATCCAGCATATGTTGGCAATTTGGTCTCTGGTTCCTCTGCCTTTTCTAAATCCAGCTTGAACATTTGGAATTTCACAGTTCACGTATTGCTGAAGCCTGGCTTGGAGAATTTTATGCATTACTGTACTAGTGTGTGAGATATCCTTCATTTCAGTTATTGCATCCTTTAATTCTGTTTCATTGTTCTTTGTATTTTCTAATTCTTTTTTGAAAGCTTATAATTTCTTGCTCTCTGCATCTGTGCTTCTGCCAAGTCCTTTGATTGTCTTTACAGTCGTTATTCTGAACTGTTTCTTGGGTAGATTGCCTACCTCCACGTCACTTAGTTGTTCTTACAAGGTTTTATCTTGTTCCTTCGCCTCATATATATTTCTCTGTCACCTCATTTTATCTCAAGTGCTGTTTGTATTTTATGTATGTGGTAGGTTGTTTACATTTCTCGACTTTGGAGAAGTGTTCCTCTGTAGGAGACATCTTTTGCGTCCCAGCAGTGTCCACCCACTGAGGGCTGGGAGCCAGGTAGTCCCAGGGTAGTGTCTGGCCTGATTTGCAATTTATTGTGTGGGTTGTGGAACAGTAGTTTTCTTTCTTTGAGAGGGTGGTGACAGTCCCCTGGTGGGTGGAGTTGGATTTTGATCCTCTGGCAAACCCTGGGTCTGACTCTCTTTCCCTTATTCCTTGTCTCTTTTAGGTGGTTCCTTCATCAGCTTCAGGCCAAGCTCGAAGTTACTATGTCGATTGGAGAATGTTACGTGATGTAAAGAGAAGAAAAATGGCCTATGAGTATGCAGATGAGAGGCTACGGATCAATTCTCTCAGGAAGAATACTATTCTTCCAAAACACCTTCAGGTTAGCTAATTAAGATGAGTATCTGCCAGAAAATTGTTAACTCAAATCACTTCATACTGTTTGTTGTAACTTAGTATACTTTGTGGAGACTAGAATCTCATTTTCTTGGTCAACATAAACAAATACCATTGAAACTTTTGATTAGTTTCAAATAAAAAAATTATTCATTCTTAGCCTTTCAGCCATTTCATTAGGTGATGCTTAGAAAGTACTGAGGCATGGTGACCACACAGAAATTGGATAGTTATTTGACCTATGGTGTCTCTCCAGTTCATCCCAGTCTTTCAGCGTGCCCAGCACATGACCTACACTATTCCTTATCCAAGGCCATCCCTAAGCCTACTTCTGAATTCCTTTACCCATGAGGTGGCCTTCCATATAGGTTTGACTTCTTGTCATACTCTTTAACTTGAAAAAGAGAATGTCAGCTCAGGCTTCCTGAGGCATAAGTCCTGTGCCTAACTGTTAGCATAAAATATCTGCATACAAGAGTCTAATCAGAGTCTATAACTCATACTCAGGGTCATTAAACTTATCAAAAGCTTAGAGTAAAAATTATTTCATTCATATAAATTTGGAGAAATAATATACAGGTTCTTCATTATCATGGATTCTTTTTAAATCTTATCTAAATTCAGTCAGATAAGCAGAAAATGGAGTGCCTTGGACCACTCTGTTACAACTTTTATTGTAATGACGTTAAGCTACTTTCCTATATTTAGGCAGTATTAAGAAGTGGCTCCTGAGAAACAAAGCTTCAGATGTTAGGGAGGACACATTTATGAAGACCTCAATGAAGACTCCCTGGTTTGAGAACCATTGATAGCCGTGCAGAACCTCTCTTAATCCTGGGAACTTACGTGGCTCTTTCTTGCCTGCCAACTAGCGGACAAGGCGAATTTCTGTCCTGGTGCTCATGAATTTACAGGCTCTCACAGAATGCTCTTTTGTCTCATTTTCCCTTTGCCTAGTTTCCTCATTTGTACACTGCCTTAAATCTTTACGTTCATACACATGTAAACAATTTGTAGCTTCATGTTCCGTCTCCATAAAACTTCACTTCATTCTACCTGTCCAATCATTTCTCCTGTTCAGTTCCTTTTGTAGTTCTTACTATTTACCATTCATTGACTTAATCATGTTTCATATAATTTTATCATTATTTCTTTTTTTTTTAAGTATATTACTTCATTTATTTTGGTCTTTGATTTTTCTCCATCAGTGTTTTGTAATTTTTAGCACACAAATTTGTCAGTATTTTTTAATAGCAACATATGTGTGAGCTTTTGGAGGTCAGGAACTACTCTTAATGCTTAATAATTAATAAATTAATATAAACTTGTGCTTATCACTTAGTCATGTCCAGCTCTTTGTGACCCCATGGACTGCAGTGCACCAGGCTCCTCTGTCCATGGGGATTCTCCAGGCAAGAATGCTGGAGTGGGTTCCCACGCCCTTCTCCAGGGGATCTTCCCCACCCATGCATCAAACCCACGTCTCACACATTGTAGGTGTATTCTTTACCTGGTCTGAGTTACCAGGGAAGCCCAGTATAAACTTAGCGACCTTCATATACATTTTCTCATTTATGTGTTTTTAATATGTTAGAGTAATTATTTTACTTCCATCATAGTCTAGTAAGGATCTATCTCACACAAACACATGCACAATAATACACATACTTTTAAGCACATACATAAGCATAAATCTGTCCTGACAAAACCTTAGTGCTAGCTACTGCAGTAATCTATGTTTTCCCCCTGAACCGTTTTTGCCCTTACCATATTTATTTCCTTACATTGCAAATGATGTTTTAAAAATGTAAATCTCACCTGATCACTTGTCTTTGCATCTCCAGCAGTCAGAATCTTTACTGTAGATGTCAAGACTCTGTACGGTCCTATCCTTCCTCCTCTTCATCTTCATGTCAAACATTTCCTTCTACTTAGTCTTCAGAGGTTTCACACTTGCATACTTGAAAAATCATACGGGAAATAACTTAATACCTCAAGGGACTAGAAAAAAAAAACAGATAAGCCCAAAATTAGCAGAATCCAAGATTGGAACAGAAATAAATGAAAATAGAAACCAGAAAAACAGTAAAAATATGTGAAACTAAGAGCTGATTTTTTTTGAAAAGATAAAATTGATGAGCGTTTAGCTAGACTAACATAGTAAAAGAGAGAAGATTCAAATAAAATCAGCAACAAAAGAGGAAATATTACAACTGATACCAAAGAAATACAGAGAATCATAACAAATTGATAAGAACAATCGTAGGCCAACAAACTGGCTAACCTAGAAGAAATGGATAAATTCTTAGAAACACAAAACCTATCAAGACTGAATTATGAATAAATAGAAAATCTGAAGTGACCAATGATGAGTAGGGAGACTGAGTCAATAATCAGAAAAAAGTGCAGGACCATATGCCTTCAGGAGTAAATTCTACCAGTCATTTAAAGAGGAACTAGTGACAGTTCTTCTCAGACTTTTCCGAAAATTGAGTAAGAGGGAAACAAACACTCCCAAAGTCATTTTATGAGTCCAACATTGCCCTGATAACTACAGGTCAGTATGCCTAATGAATAGAGATGGAAAAATTCCCCATAAAATACTAGCAAACCAAATTCAGCAGCACATTAAAAGAAACATTTACCATAATCAAGATGCAAATAAGTAAGATATTCCATAGGTTGGAAGAATTAATATTTTTAAAATGCCCATACTACACAAAGCCATCTATAGATTCTGTGCAATTCTTACCAAAATTCCAATAGCATTTTTTTTTCACAGAAATAGAAAACATAATGCTAAAATTTGTATGGAACTATGAAAGACCATCAAAGAGTCAAAGCAATCCTGAGAAAGAAGAACAAAGTTGGAGGCATCACAGTTCCTGATTTACAAAGCTATACTATTCAAAACAGTATGGTAGTGGCATAAAAACAGACACATATACCAGTGGAACAGAATTGAGAACCTGGAAATAAATCCACAGATAAGTGGTCAACAAGTATTTGACAAGGGAGCCAAAATACTCAGTGGGTGTTGTGGCTAGCTTCTCCGTGAGTGGTGCTGGAGAAACTGGATACTCACATGCAGAAGAGCAGAATTGGTCCCCTATCTTAACACCACTCACAGAAAATCAAAATGGGTTAGACTTAAAAGATAGAACTGAAAGTGTGAAACTGCTGAAGAAAAAAAAAGGGGTAAAAGTTCCTTGACATTGATCTTTGCAGTGCTTTGTTTTTTAGCTGACACCAAAGGTGCAAACGACAAAAGCAAGTGGACTACATCACAGTGAAAGCAACAACACAAAAAAGGCAACCCACAAAATGAGAGAAAACATGTGCAAGCCACGTACCTGATAAGAGTTTAATATCCCCCAAATATAAGGGAGTCATACAACCCAACAGCACCCCCTCAGAAAAAAATGATTAAAACATAGCAGAGAACCTGAACAGACGTTTTTCCAGTAGAGACACAGATGACCAACAGGTACCTAAAAAGATGCCCAACTAATTAGGGAAATGCAAACAAAAACTACAAAGAGCTATCACCTCACACCTGTTAGAATGGCTCCTGTCCAAAAGATGAGATAAGTGTTGGTGAAGATGTGGAGAGGAGAACCCTGTGCACTGCTGATGGGAATGTAAATTGGCACAACCACTGTGGAAAACAGTTTGGAGACTCTACAAAATATTAAAAGATTAGAACTACCATGTATGATCCAGCAATTCCATTTCTGAGTATAAACCTGAAGGAAATGAAATCACTAGATAGAAATGAAGAGAGAGCTGCATCCCGTGTTCACTCCAGTGTTATCCACAGTAGCCAGGGCATGGAAGCAGCCTGACTGTCCATCAGCAGGTAAGCGTGCCACTCCAGGAGTGTGACGTGCACGCTCAGAGCGGCACAGAGTAGGGTAGTGCAATACTGCATGCGTGTTCATGTTGACTTTGCGACCCTGTGGACTGTCGCCCACCAGGCTCCTCTGTCCATGGGATTCTCCAGCAAGAATACTGGAGCGGTTTGCCATGCCCTCCCGGGGATCTTCCCTACCCAGGGATCGAACCTGGGTCTCCCACATGGCAGCAGATTCTTTAATAACAGAGCCACCTGGGAAGCCCAGAGTATGATACTATTTAGCCATTAAAAAAAGAAATCTTGGCCTTTGCAATAACATAGGTGTACCTTGAGGTCATTATGCTAAGTGAAGTAAGTCAGAAAGACAAATACTGTAAGATCTCACTTAATATTTAGAGTCTGAAAAACCAAAATCATAGAAACAGTAGAAGGGTGGTTACCAGAGATGGGCTTAGGGGAAATGGGGAGGTGTTGGCCAAAGGGAACAAACTTCCAGTTATAAGGTGAATAAGTTCTGGGGTTAAATAAGTACAGCATGTGGACCATAGTTAGCACTACTGTATTACATATTTGAAAGTTGCTTAAAGAGTAAGTCTTCAGTGTTCTCTCACACACAAGGTAATTAGATGATGGAGGTGTTAACCTTACTGTGGTAATTATTTTTCACAGTATATACATGTATCACAACATCACATTGTGCATCTTAAACTTACACAGTGTTATATA
Organism: Neotragus pygmaeus; assembly: GCA_006410875.1. Lineage (NCBI taxonomy): Eukaryota > Metazoa > Chordata > Mammalia > Artiodactyla > Bovidae > Neotragus > Neotragus pygmaeus. The sequence goes on from SJYV01022536.1 coordinate 17,722, forward strand.
TCGATTTTCTCAGTGTAGCTGGGAAAATCATTTGGGGAGACGACAGAAATGCATTCATCNTATTTAGCCATTAAAAAAAGAAATCTTGGCCTTTGCAATAACATAGGTGTACCTTGAGGTCATTATGCTAAGTGAAGTAAGTCAGAAAGACAAATACTGTAAGATCTCACTTAATATTTAGAGTCTGAAAAACCAAAATCATAGAAACAGTAGAAGGGTGGTTACCAGAGATGGGCTTAGGGGAAATGGGGAGGTGTTGGCCAAAGGGAACAAACTTCCAGTTATAAGGTGAATAAGTTCTGGGGTTAAATAAGTACAGCATGTGGACCATAGTTAGCACTACTGTATTACATATTTGAAAGTTGCTTAAAGAGTAAGTCTTCAGTGTTCTCTCACACACAAGGTAATTAGATGATGGAGGTGTTAACCTTACTGTGGTAATTATTTTTCACAGTATATACATGTATCACAACATCACATTGTGCATCTTAAATTTACACAGTGTTATATATCGATTTTCTCAGTGTAGCTGGGAAAATCATTTGGGGAGACGACAGAAATGCATTCATCTAGTTCCCAAAAGAGAAATGAGAACGTTAGCCAGGAGGTCAGTGACCGAAAGGAGGGAGAGGGAGTCTTGGGTACTGATACTGTGTCTTAGTCTAGTTGCTGGTTACACAGCTGTTTTCTGTTGGTGAAAGCTTTTTGAGCTTTACACTTAGTTTGTGGATTCTTGGTTATGTTTGTTAGGTTTCGATTTAATTTTGAAAAATTACATTGCGAGTATGTCAAATAATTCTGTCATGTTTCTTTCTGGCCTGTTTGTTTCTACTCAGTAAAATTCATCATGGTACCCAGGGTTCTTTTGCCAAACTTGGCTGCTTTAATGAATCTAGCCTTTTGTGTTCTCTTCCTCTGAGCATTGACTCATCTAGAATAAATAAATGCATGTGATCTGTGTAAATAACGTTGTGACTTCCCTTAGGAGGTGGCTGATGAAGAAATTGCTGCCCTTCCCCGGGACAGCTGCCCTGTTAGAATCAGAAATCGATGTGTTATGACGTCCCGTCCACGAGGCGTAAAGCGGCGCTGGAGGCTCAGCCGTATTGTCTTCCGTCACTTAGCTGACCATGGGCAACTGTCTGGGATCCAGAGAGCAATATGGTGATCAGCTCCAGAACCTACTGACCTTGCAGGAAAATCACTTAGGCAAGAAGAGACTATTCTAATAGATAAAAACCTGATTTTTAGTTGAGTGTTCTGTCAGTGAATAATATTTTTCTAAACATATTGTTCCCAAGCATAGTGCAAAGAGTAATTAAAAAAAAAAAAGTTTGTGAAAATATGTTCTGTATGGTTGTCTTTTCCTTCAAGTTTAATCTTTTAGCAACATGTACGTGTCCTGAATTTTTTTAAAGAGCATTACTTCATCCTACAGTATTATCTTATTGTTCCTCCAGCTCGTTGACATGTAGCTCATGTGTGGCAATTTTTAATCCTGGGCTGGCTACTCAGATCTGCACAGCTCACTTTACTTTTAGTTGACTGTGAAGACAAACAGTACATTGGAAGGTAAATGTGGTGTTTTGGATTATCTAACTAATGCTCAACCTCTTTGTGTGATGGCTGAACCAAGAGAATCACTACTTGTTTTCTTGCTCCATCTTCAAGAGCCCTTGGAATAAAATGTGCCTCTTTAAGGCCTGAAAACCTATCCTAGGAGGAAAAGTCCTAGAATGTAAAAGTGCTAGAATGGTATGTATTTGCTGTATTCATATCTATTTCATCTGTAACAGAAATGAATAAAGGGAGAAAAAGTTGTCTTGTGCAGTAACTCAATGATGTCATCAGCCCAGTGATAAAATATCCATGGAGTAGTACGGAAGCACCTACCTAACATCCGTCTAGAAGATGTTCCTGGAGCTGACACCTGAACTTAAATCAGGAGGCAGGGATGAGATTGTCTGCAAAGAAAACAGTGAAAGCAAAGGCATCAAACAGTGAAACTGTGGTCACGTCAACATATCAGAATTAAGAAGCACACAACAAAGGCTATATCAAGGAAGACATCACATGTGAAGGAGCTAAGACTTAAATACCAGCTGTCAAGAGTTTTAAGCAAAGGAATGACATGATACTTTGCCCTACATGTAACAGCTGGGTGGTGGATGGCTGTGAAAGGAAAAGACTACAAGCAAGATAAACAGCTAGGAGGATATGTTAATTGTTCAGGATGACAAGAGGCTGAACTAAGGTAGCAGCATTAGCAAAGTAGAAAAGGAGATGACTTTTTTAATTTGGCTGCACCCTCTTCCAGTAACACAAGAGAAGACTCTACACATGGACATCACCAGATACCAAAATTTTGATACCAAAATCAGACTGATTATATTCTTTGTAGCCAAAGATGTAGAAGTTCTATATAGTCAACAAAAACAAGACCTGGAGCTGACTGTGGCTCAGATCATGAACTCCTTACTGCCAAATTCAGACTTAAGTTGTAGAAAGTAGGGAAGACCACTAGACCATTCAGGTATGACCTAAATCAAATCCCTTAGAATTATACAGTGGAAGTGACACATATATTCAAGGGATTAGAGTGCCTGTTAGAATGCCTGAAGAACTATGGATGGAGGTTTGTGACATTGTACGGGAGGATCGAGACCATCCCCAAGAAAAAAAAAAGGCAAAATGGTTGTCTGATGAGGCCTTACAAATAGCTGAGAAAAGAAGAGAAGCGAAATGCAAAGGAGAAAAGGAAAGATATACCCATTTGAATGCAAAGTTCCAAAGAATAACAAGGAGAGCTAAGAAAGCCTTCCACAGTTATCAGTGCAAAGAAATACAGGAAAACAACAGAATGGGAAAGACTAGAGATCTCTCCAAGAAAATTAGAGATACCAAGGGAACATTTCATGCAAAGATGGGCTCGATAAAGGACAGAAGTGGTATGGACCTAACAAGCAGAAGACATTAAGAAGAGGTGGCAAGAATACACAGAAGAAATATACAAAAAAAGATCTTCATGACCCAGATAACCACGATGGTGTGATCACACACCTAGAGCCACTCACCTAGATCCTGGAATGCTAAGTCAAGTGGGCCTTAGGAAGCATCATTATGAACAAAGCTAGTGGAGGTGATGGAATTCCAGTTGAGCTATTTCAAATCCTAAAAGATGGTGCTGTGAAAGTGCTACACTCAATATGCAAGCAAATTTGGAAAACTCAGCAGTGGTCACAGGATTGGAAAAGGTCAATTTTCATTCCAATCCCAAAGGTCAATGCCAAAGAATGTTCAAACTAACGCACAATTGCACTCATCTCACATGCTAGCAAAGTAATGCTCAAAATTCTCCAAGCCAGGTTTCAACAGTATGTGAACCGTGAATTTCAAGATGTTCAAGCTGGATTTAGGAAAGGCAGAGGAACCTGAGATCAAATTGCCAAACATCCGTTGGATCATTGAAAAGGCAAAAGAATTTCAGAAAAAGATCTACTGCTGCTTTATTGATTACACCAAAGTCTTTGTAGATCACAACAAACTGGAAAATTCTTAAAGAGATGGGAATACTAGACCACCTTATCTGCCTCTTGAGAAATCTGTATGCAGGTCAAGAAGCAACAGTTAGAACTGAACATGGAACAACAGACTGGTTCCAAATTGGGAAAGGAGTACATCAAGGCTGTATATCGTCACCCTGCTTATTTAACTTACATACAGAATATATCATGTGAAATGGCTGGGCTGGGAGAAGCACAGCTGGAATCAAGATTGCTGGGAGAAATATCAATAACCTCAGATATGCAGATGACACCACCCTGGCAGAAAGTGAGGAGGAACTAAAGAGCTGCTTGATGAAAGTAAAAGAGAAGGGTGCAAAAGCTGGCTTAAAACTCAACATTAAAAACTATTATCGTGGCATCCAGTCCCATCACTTCAGGTAAATAGATGGGGAAACAATGGGAACAGTGACAGACTATTTTGGGGGGCTCCAAAATCACTGCAGANGAGCTGCTTGATGAAAGTAAAAGAGAAGGGTGCAAAAGCTGGCTTAAAACTCAACATTAAAAACTATTATCGTGGCATCCAGTCCCATCACTTCAGGTAAATAGATGGGGAAACAATGGGAACAGTGACAGACTATTTTGGGGGGCTCCAAAATCACTGCAGATGGTGACTGCAGCCATTAAAAGACACTTGCTCCTTGGAGGAAAAGCTATGACCAACCTAGACAGTATATTCAAAAGCAGAGACGTTACTTTGCCAACAAAGGTCCGTCTAGTCAAAGCTATGGTTTTTCCAGTAGTCATGCNCTCTAAAATCACCGTGTGGATCTCAGGAGTGTATACTGCACACTTTGGGGAATGCCAGGCTGTGGTGGCCATAAACTCGTCTGGGTGTGTGTGGGTGTCTGCAGGTATGTTTGGGATGTATGGTTTTTATTATCTGTGATGATTGGCTTGAGAGCGTCTATGCCACTGAGTTTCCCTCTGCAGCCTCTGGGGTATTACTCTGTTTGATTAACAGGGTCCCACGTGTCCACTTTGGGGTCTCTGCCTGATTCTGGCCTGCTCCCCCACCCCCTGACCATTGTCTGATTATAGGCTCCCAGAGGAAGGGGCTACCATCTTGGCCTTGAAGAGGCGGGACATTTGGATGTAGCCCTTGTCATGGCGGTGGATGTAGAGGAGGTGGATGGGTCCAAGGACCCAGAGGTACATGGGGGGCACCCAGACCCCTGCAGTTTTCAGGAAGCACAGGCTCAGGAAGCGGGCAGCAGCAGACTCGGGCTCCGTCTGGTTCCAGACCTGAGGGAACACCAGGGTGACCCTTATGATGGTACAATGCAGGGGCCCCAAAGTCACCACTTGGGGGGGCCAGGCAACTCTTTGGACCCCCAATATTTACACGAAAAATGTGCTAAGCAATTTTTGTTGTTGTTCTGTCACTGAGTCTCATCCAACTCTTTGCAACCCCATGGACTGCAGCATGCCAGGCTTCCCTGTCCTTCACTATCTCCCAGACTTTGCTCAAACTCATGTCCATTGAGTCGGTGATGCCATCCAACCATCTCATCCTCTGTCGTCCCTCGAGTATTTCATAATTGAGTAACTCCACTGACCTCACCCAACTGGACGGGGTGGTGCTGGGATCTGAACCAAGGCAGTTGGGTCCCAGAATCTAGGAGACCTGGGATCCATGATGAGTGCTTAAGACTACAGACTTAAGACCACTCTGTTGTCCTTGTTTGGTCGCTAAGTCATGTCTGACACTTTGCGACCCCATGACTGTAGCTGGCCAGGCTCCTCTGTCCATGGGATTCTCCAGGCAAGAATTCTGGAGTGGATAGCCATTCCCTTCTCCAGGGGATCTTCCCAAGCCAGGGATCAAACTCATGTCTCCTGCATTGGCAGGTGGATTCTTTACCACTGAGCCACGAGGCAAGCCCTATAACCATGCTAGGAGGCAGGTATTACAGTTCCCATTTCATAGACCAGGACACTCAGAAGCTGGGAAGGCAACAGGCTCTTTTAGGCCCACACAAATAGGAAGGGACAGAGCTGACTCCACGCGGGCCTGGCTAACCCCGAAGCTTGTTCTACCAGAGGTCTCCATCCCTACTTCTTACCTCAGATCTTCTGCTGGCCTTTCCTAACCGGAGAAGTGTGAATGTGAATTTCAGAAAACAGGGTTGCTTTAATTCTCCCCCTCCTACACCACTGCCACACTCTCACTAGAGTCTTTTGCTGAGGCAGGAACCAGAGACGTGGGGAGTCCCGTAGCTGGGGGTGTCTAGAGGCCCCTTTCACAGGGTTGGTGTCTTCGGGGAACAGCTTGGTTAAGGAGATCGCCCAACCCTGCTGTTAGTCTGGCAGATCGGTTACCCTCCCGGGGGTCCACCCCTCCCCTGTAATGCAGCCCGAG
>SJYV01022540.1:0-10701 GCA_006410875.1 Neotragus pygmaeus
TAAAACAGTTGTAAAGCAAAAAAAGAGAATGGTAATATTAATAAAAAAGTTTTTAAAAAGAAGAGAAAAAAGTGAACTTCTCAATGAATTCTGATTTAATTTGCATATATAGTGATCCCTCTGTATCTAAGGGAGATTGGTTCTAGGAACCCCTGCAGATACCAAAATCCATGGATGCTCAAGTCCCTTATATAATAAAATGGTATAGTATTTCCATATAACCCATGCACATCTTCCTTTAAACCTTAAATCTACTCTACAGCTCCCCAGGTGGTGGTACTTGCTAACACAGGAGATTAAAGATCCAAGTTTGATCCCTGGGTCAGGAAGATCCCCTGGAGAATGTATGGCAACCCACTCCAGTATTCTTGCTTGGAGAATCCTGTGGACAGAGGAGCCTGATGGGCTATGGTCCACAAGGTCACAAAGAGTCAGACAAGACTGAAGTGACTTATAATATGTAATACAATGTAAATACTATGGAAATAGTTATAAATACAGTGTAAATGCCATGCAAACACAAATTCAAGTTTTGCTTTTGGGAATTTTCTGGATTTTTAAAAATATTTTTTGATCCAAGATTGGCTAAAACCACTGATGGGAACCCTGCAGGTACAGAGGGCCAATTGTACACTGTTTGAACATTCTGATTAAATTAGTAGACAAATAAATAGCAAGAAAAATCTAAGGAAAAAAACCAGCATTTTTCTTGATGCATTTTCTTTCAGTCTCTCTTCTCATCTTGGGTCAATTCAGTCAATATGGCCTCATTAGCTATGCACATAAATATGTGTACAATCTTGATTTTTCTGTCACAGAATTGAGCAATGTAAAGCATAAAAACAGCATTAAATTGTCTAGCTATACTTGGTAACCACAGATTTGATGACAAAGATTTTGGCTGCTTGTCCAAATCATTCTGAAATTCCAAGCATGTAAGACTTTTCCTGGTGATTTAATCATAATATCTTTGGATAAATTTCGAGTTACTTCACAGTAACTGAAAATTTTCACGCAGATAAAATTCTTAAGACAACTTTAAGAAATTAACTTGTGGATGGGAATGGAATGTGTTTTGTAGGACTGCAGATGAAAAAACAAAACCTAAGAACTGATAGGTATTATATTTTATTTTAAGTTATACGCTTTCCCTTCCAAGGTCATATTTATATGGATCATAAAATAGAATTATAGAATTTTTAACAGATCCAAATTTAAATTAATAAAATAATCTGAATTATTATTCTAGTAATAATCATTACTAGATTGCCTCTGGAGAAGGCAATAGCATCCCACTCCAGTACTCTTGCCTGGAAAATCCCATGGATGGAGTTTGGTAGGCTGCAGTCCATGGGGTCACTGAGGGTCGGACACAACTGAGCGACTTCACTTTCATTTTCCACTTTCATGCACTGGAGAAGGAAATGGCAACCCACTCCAGTGTTCTTGCCTGGAGAATCCCAGGGAGAGGGGAGCCTGGTGGGCTGCCATCTATGGGGTCGCACAGAGTCAGACACGACTGAAGTGACAGCAGCAGATTGCCCCCAGTAATCATCATTAATATCTGTGTACAAAAATAAGCACTTTTCTGCCATATAACTAGGTGCTAGAAGGACCAAAAGAGAAGGTTTAGATGTATAACTGAAGATTAAATATTCTGAGGGATTTAACCAGAGTTGATATAAAATAACTGTGTGTGCATTTAAGTTTCAAAATTAATGTTTGTAAAAATATTTCACTATTGTTGTTTATCCTAACCAATGATTTTTAGCCCTTTAATCAGAAAAATACATTTAAAGAAATGTTTATATGAGAGTGAAATATATTTTTTAATGACAAGCTGGAATCACAGAAAACTAATCAAACTGATCACACGGATCACTGCTACTGCTAAGTCACTTCAGTTGTGTCTGATTCTGTGCAACCCCATAGACAGCAGCCCACCAGGCTCCTCTGTCCTTGGGATTCTCCAGGCAAGAATACTGGAGTGGGTTGCCATTTCCTTCTCCAATGCATGAAAGTGAAAAGTGAAAGGGAAGTCACTCAGTCGTGTCCGACTCTTCACAACCCCATGGACTGCAGCCTACCAGGCTCCTTCATCCGTGGGATTTTCAAGGCAAGAGTACTGGAGTGGGGTGCCATTACCTTATCCGACATGAATCACAGCTGTGTGTAACTCAGTGAAACTATGAGCCATGCCATGTAGGGCCACCCAAGAAAAATGGGTCATGATGGAGAGGTCTGACAAAACCTGGTACACTGAAGATGGGAACCACAAACCACTTCAGTATTCTTGCCTTGAAAAGCCCATGAACAGTATGAAAAGGGAAAAAGATAGACACTGAAAGATGAACTCCTCAGGTCGGTAGGTGCCCAATATGCTACTGGAGACCAGTGGAGAAATAACTCCAGAAAGAATGGAGAGGGGAGTCAAAGCAGTTGTGGATATGACTGGTGATGGATGTAAACTCCAATGCTGTAAAGAACAATATTGCATTGGAAGCTGAAATGTTAGGCCCATGAATCAAGATAAATTAGAAATGGTCAAACAGGAGGTGGCAAGAGTGATCATTGACATTTTAGGAATCAGTAAACTCAGATGGACTGGAATGGGCAAATTTAATTCAGATGACCATTATATCTACTACAGTGGACAAGAATCCCTTAGAAGAAATGGAGTAGTCATCATAGTCAACAAAAGAGTCTAAAATGCAGTACTTGGATGCAATCTCAAAAACAGCAGAATGATCTCTGTTCATTTCTAAGGAAAGCCATTCAGTATCAGAATAATCCAAGTGTGTGTCCCAACCAGTAAGGCTGAAGAAGCTGAAGTTGAACAGTTCTATGAAGATGAACTAGACCTTCTAGAACTACCACCCCCAAAAAGATGTCTTTTTCATCATAGGGGACTGGAACACAAAAGAAGGAAGTCAAGAGATACCTGGAGTAACAGGCAAATTTGGCCTTGGAGTAAAAAATGAAGCAGGGCAAAGGTTAATAACAGAGTTTTTCCAAGAGAATGCACTGGTCATAGCAAACACCCTCTTCCAACAACACAAGAAAAGACTGCACATGGACATCACCAGGTGGTCAATATCAAAATCAGATTGATTATATTCTTTGCAGCCAAAGATGGAGAAGCTCTATACTGTCAGCAAACACAAGACCAGGAGCTGACAGTGGCTCAGATCATGAACTCCTTGTTTCCAAATTTAGACTTAAGTTGAAGAAAGTAGGGGAAACCACTAGACCATTCAGGTATGACCTAAATCAAATCCCTTATGATTATACAGTGGAAGTGAGAAAGATTTAAGGGACTAGATTTGATAGAGTGCCTGAAGAACTATAGACGGAGGTTTGTGACACTGTATAGTAGGCAGTGATCAAGACCAGCCCCAAGAAAAAGAAATGCAAAAAGGCAAAATGGTTGTCTAAGGAGGCCTTACAAATTGCTGAGGAAAGAAGAAAAGCTAAAGGCAAAGGAAAAAGGAATGATACACCTATTTGAAAGCAGAGTTCCAAAGAATAGCAAGGAGAGATGAGAAAGACTCCCACAGTGATCAATGCAATGAAATAGAGGAAAACAATAGAATAAGAAAAGCAATAGAAAAGGAAAACAATAGAAAGGAAAAAGAGATCACTTCAAGAAAATTAGAGATACCAAGGGAATATTTCATGCAAAAATGGGCACAATAAAGGACAGAAAGGGAATGGATCTAACAGAAGCAGAAGATATTAAGAAGATGTGGAAGAATACACAGAAGAAATATACAAAGAAAATCTTAATGACCCAGATAACCACAATGGTGTGATCACTCACCTAGAGCCAGACATCATGGAGTGCAAAGTCAAGTAGGCCTTAAGAAGCATCACTACAAACAAATCTAATGGAGGTGACGGAATTCCAGTATAGCTATTTCAAATCCCAAAAATTGATGCTATGAAAGTACTGCACTCAATATGCCAGCAAATTTGGAAAACTCAGCAGTGGCCACAGGATTGAAAAAGTCAGTTTTCATTCTAATCCCAAAGGAAAGCAATGCCAAGAATGTTCAAACTACTGTGCAATTGTACTTATCTCACACGCTAGCAATGTATCACTCAAAATTCTCCAAGCAAGGTTTCAACAGTATGTGAACCATGAACTTCCAGATGTTCAAGCAGGATTCAGAAAACACAGAGGAGCCAGATCAAATTGCCAACATCTGCTGATCATTGAAAAAGCTAGAGAACTCCAGAAAAATATCTACTTCTGCTTTCCTGATTATGTCAAAGCCTTTGACTGTGTAGAAAATTGCACAAAACTGAGGAAAATTCTCCATTAGATGGGAATATCAGACTACCTGACCTGCCTCCTAAGAAATCTGTATGCAGGGTAAAAAGTAACAGTTGGAACTGGATATGGAACAACAGACTGGTTCCAACTTGGGAAAGGAGTACGTCAAGGCTATATATTGTCACCCTGCTTATTTAATTTATATGCAGAGTACATCATGTGAAATGCTTGTCTGGGTGAAGCACAAGTTGGAATCAAGACTTCCAGGAGAAATATCAATAACCTCAGATATGCAGATGACACCACACTTATGGCAGAAAGTTAAGAAGAATGAGTCCCTTGATGAAAGTGAAAGAGGAGAGTGAAAAAGTTGGCTTAAAACTCAACATTCAAAAAAAAAAAAGATCACGGCATCTGATCCCATCACTTCATGGCAAATAGATGGGGAAACAATGGAAACAGTGATAGACTTTATTTTCTTGGGCTCCAAAATCACTGCAGATGGTGATTTCAGTCATGAAATTTAAAGACACTTGCTCCTTAGAAGAAAAGTTTTGACCAACCTAGACAGCATATTAAAATGCAGAGGCATTATTTTGCTGATGAAAGTCCATCTAGTCAAAGCAATGGTTTTTCTAGTAGTCATGTGTGGATGTGAGAGTTGGACTATAAAGAAAGCTGAGCACCAAAGAATCTATGCTTTTGAACTGTGGTGTTGGATAAGACTCTTGAGATTCCCTTGGACAGCAAGGAGATCCAACCAGTCCATCCTAAAGGAAATCATTCCTGAATATTCACTGGAAGGACTGATGCTAAACTCTAATACTGTCTGCCTAATATGAAGAACTGACTCCTTGGAAAATATTATGATGCTGGGAAATATTGAAGGCAGCATGTGAAGGGGATGACAGAGGATGAGATGGCTGGATGGCATCATCGACTCAGTGGACATGAGTTTGAGCAAACTCTGGGAGTTGGTGATGGACAGGGAAGCCTGGTTGCTACAGTTCATGGGGACTTCTGAAACCTCTGCAAGTCTACTCTGGGGCTCCATGAACAACTATCACTGTGATATGGACCCTGGGCTAGCCAATAGGTATTTAATAAGTCAATATTAGGTAGTGCTGCACTCAATATGTCAGCAAATTTGGAAAACTCAGCAGTGGGCACAGGACTGGAAAAGGTCAGTTTTCNAAGATCAAATTTAATCCAAAGTAAGCAGAAAAGAGCATAATACATATATACTGTATGATTCCATTTTTATAAAATTATAGAAAATTCAAAGTATTCTATAGTGACAAAAGATTACTGGTACCTAATGACAGCTGAGAGGCAGGGATACATAAGGGTGCACAAGAGAACATTTGGGTGTGATGGATGTTCTCTTTCTCTTATTTGTGGTGATTTCAGACAAAACTCATCAAATTATACTCTTTAAAATATATCCAGTTTATTGTATGTGAATTGCACCTCGATAGAGTTGTAAACACACACACACACACACACACACACAAATGTGTCTGAAAGAGTCATTTAAGAACACCAATTGTCTAAGCTCCTTATTCTATGGATAAGGAGCTTGGAATCCAAAGAGATCAAGGTTACAGCCAATTCATGTTAAGACTGGGATTAGAACTTGTGTCCTTATTCCTGGTCTTGCTCATTTTAGTACACTAAAGGCAGAGTTCAGATCAAAGGAGTACACTGCAAATGGTTTCTTTCCAGTCTTTTGTGGTAGACGAATGGGAAAGAGACATGTGCGTGATGAAAAGGAGTGACTTCTGGGGTTCTTTCACTGATGTGCCAGAACTGGCTCATACTGACTGGTGAAAGTTGATGGTTACATTTTTCAGGAATTTTTCAAGTCAGTTGTTAAAGTCATTTTTAAAAACCACATGATATAAAGCTGAAATTAAATAAATTTTAATAAAGATAAAAAATATTGTAGAACATGACTTCCTAATTATTTTTATCGCATCATCATCTGTGCTCTTGAGGTAATCACATCTGTNTCAAGTCAGTTGTTAAAGTCATTTTTAAAAACCACATGATATAAAGCTGAAATTAAATAAATTTTAATAAAGATAAAAAATATTGTAGAACATGACTTCCTAATTATTTTTATCGCATCATCATCTGTGCTCTTGAGGTAATCACATCTGTTATATTTGTATAGTGGAAATGTTAAATAATGGTGTTCTGCTCTGCATCCCCTAGGTAACTTAAAATTGGTCATAGTGGGTGTGTTTACAACACAGAAATCGGCAAATGCTACAAATTAGGGATCACCCTCCTCTCCTCCCCCTCCTTCAGAGAGCTGATTGTTAAAACTTTAGAGTGTTAGTCGCTCAGTCATGTCCGATTCTGTGGGACCCCATGGACTGTAGCCTGCCAGACGCCTCTGTCCATGGAATTCTCCAGGCAAGAATACTGGAGTGGCCAGCCATTTCTTCTCCAGGGGATTTTCCCAACCCAGGTATCGAACCTGGGTCTCCTGAATCACAGGTGGATTCTTGACCATCTAAGTCATCAGTTAAAACTTTACCAACACATTTCTGCCTTAGCACACCACTTTCCCTGCCATTCATTTAAGGCTGGCCTGGAAAGCAACCCATCAGTACCTAACGTCATGCTAGATAAGCAGTGGGCAGTTCTTTTATCTAAAAACCAGTAGGTGGCAAATGCAGGTGGCAACAGACTCTGGATCTAAGGCAAGCAGGGGTTGCTGCTGTTCTGTGCTTGGTCGCTCAGTCATGTCTGACTCTTTGTGACCCCATGAACTGAAATCCACCAGGCTCCTCTGTCCATGGGAATTCTCCAGGGAGGAATACTGGAGTGGCTTGCCATACTCTCCACCAGGGGATCTTCCCAACCCAGGGACTGAACACAGGTCTCCCGCATTGCAGGCAGATTCTTTACCAGCTGAGCTACCCGGGAAGCCCAAACAAGTGTTGGGAAAGCCTAAAAAGATAGAGGATCAGAAAAGGTAATGTCAGTGAGAGTGATAATGAGTGTGAATTGGAAAGGAGATGGCTGCAACTTTGAGGTGTATATTGTGATTGTGGTGGTGCAGAGAATAAAGAATCTACCTGCAAAGCAAGACATGCAGATTCAGTCCCTGGATCAGGAAGATCCCCTGGAGAAGGGAATGGCGACTGACTCCAGTATTCTTGCCTGGGAAATCCCATGGACAGAGGAGCTGGTGGGCTCCAGTCCATGGGATTGCAAAGAGTTGTACTCACTGAGCCACTAACACTTTCGCTAGCACTTTGAGGACATCAAAGTTGTTTATTGGGAAGGACCTGCCTGTTTCACTTCATTTTCCTTTTCTTCTGTTCAAGATTCACTCCTTCCAAGGGCCAAGTAAGCAGTTGCCTGTGCAAAATGGGAAGGTTTTCTCTACCCAAACACTTTCCTGCTTCTGCCCCCTCCCTTCCACCCAGACTGGTAGTTTTTACAAGCCAGCCTCTCTTGTAAGTTAAGGTGCACTGAAGTGCTGTGCAGGGAGAAAACAAGAAACTATTAGCAGCCTGTTAACATCTCGCCCCGGGTTAGTAAATTAGTGCCCGATTGGTTTCCAAGAGTCTAGAACATATGGAACAAGTGAGTTTTGGTGATGAGAACAAGAGAGGGGAAGGTTCTAGAGCACTGGCAGACAAGATGGATGTCTGTGTGTGTGTATCAGTAAAAACCTAAACTTGGGCTTGGAAGGGGGTCACCACAAGCAAATGTCACCTATTTCTCAGTTTTGTTAATGGTTGTTTCAGTTTCTCTTGCTCACTTGTCTCTTTCTTGCTTTTCCAATCCAGGAAATCTTCCTTGANACCAGGCTCCTCCGTCCATGGAATTTTCCAGGCAAGAGTACTGGAGTGGGATGCCATTGCCTTCTCCGATTGAGTTTTTAAGGATTACCAAATTTTGATATCTTTAAGCAAAAGCCCCACATTGCTAGTACATGGAAGACCCCAGTCCAGTGTTTCTGTAAGAAGTATGGCTACTACACAATCCTCGTTGGTAGCTATATATAGGTTGAATTACTATTAAGTGTCTTTTAACACTTTGATTTATTTTGCTGTTTTGTTGTTGATTTGAATTTTATTTCATTCCAGTATAATTCTTTATTAAAACAAAGAACCCTCTGCATCCCCCAAATTTCTGGGTACTGGAATGTCAGAATGCAAGAAAGATTTTGAAAACCACTGCTCTAAACTTGCTTCCTTTTTCTTTTTACTGTTATAGGAAAGAAAGGTTTTGCAGTATTGACTGAAATAAATCATTGGCAAACTACCAGGCGCTCTAGAGAGCTAATCACTAACTGAATCGCCTTAGACTAGATCACCTTTCTCTGAAGAAGGAGGGATTCTGGCCTTGCCCTACTGGCCTTACCTTAGTGAGCTGGTTAGAAATCTGCCCAGGAGGGACCAATCAAATTTGATTGAGAAGACATTTGGAGCTGATACTCAGTGACATTAGTTAGGCTCTGGTAGTACTTGCTAGAAAACATGGTCTTCATAATTCCAGAATGCTGAAAAAAGCTGCAGACTGCTATTCATTATATTAGGTAGTTAGGATAGGAAAAAGGAGTCCAGAATGATGGTGGCTAAAAGACAAAGAAGGGAAAAGCCCGTGAAAATAGAACAAAGGAAGGTCTGAGGACCTGAGTGAGAATCTCAGGTGAAACAAACAGCTCTCCTGGCTAGCCCAGTTTACACAGGGCAGGCTCAGGGGGAGGAGAAAGAAAATATAAAAAGAAGAGCCAAAACTGAGCTGTGGGCCTCTCTTCTCTTCCTGTCTTTTGGGTCGGCCCACCCTCACTCCTTGAGGATGTATTTTTCCTTTGCTTGCCAAATAAAACAGCTGTAACACTGGTCCATCTGTCGCTTCAAATTTTTGCTGTGGCAAGACAGAAATGAGGAAATTACAAAGTCCCCCGACATATATGGTGCCACTTCTCAGATTGAACCTGGCTGAAACAACCTTGGCTTGGCCCCCACAAGGTGAAGATCAAGCATAACAGAAGCCCAACTCAGGAAAGCTCATGCGATGGAAGCAGAACATGAAGAAAATGCAGACAGGGAAAGTGATAAGAAGGCCAGTGTGCTGGAAACTGGGACAGCAAAAACGAACTTGGCAGAAAGCTCATGCGGCTGTCTCAGATTCCAGAAGACCTCCAGTTAAGGTAGGAGGTCCTCGCTCCTATGGCTGGAAGGACATATGGCTAACAAAATTTTAATTCCTTTGTGATCTCTCATTTCTTGTTTCCTCGAACCCCATCCCTGGAAACAGGCAAGCAGCAGTGGGTGCAACTGAGGCCTCTGGCAGGCACTGCTTGGTAGCTGTTGTTCAAGTGGGTGGGAGTTCTGTCCTTAACCTTTGTGCCAAGGACCAGGCCAATGGAAACTGAGCACAGGTTAGGTATTTAGCAGATTTTCTGGCAGGTTATGAAGGGGATTCTGCCACACGTTTTTCCCACTGCTTTTTTCTTCTGTCCTTCACCTCCTCTCTCCATCTATGCCACTGCTGAAAAAGTACTGGGCAGGTCATCATCTTTCCATTTCTAAAAGTTGTGTTTAAAACTGCTCAAACCCACATGGCAGGGACTCTGTGCTATGCTTGGTCACCCAGTTGCATCCAACTGGGACTTGAGCTCATCCAAAACCCATGGTGCTAGCTTCTGGACCTAATGAAGCTCAGGCTCTTGATGTCTCATTGCAAAAAATTCAGTGAGAGACACAGTGATAGGAAAGAGGTGGGTTTGTGCAGATTTAGAGAGAAGCACACTCCACAGGGTGTGGGCCATCTCAGAGGGCGTGTGAGTGTGTGGCGGGCTTGGAGTGTGGTGTGGTTAGTTTTTGCAAGTTGGGTAATTTCATATGCTAATGAGTAGAAGGATCATTCCAACAATTGGGGAAGCACCCACTCCTTGGTTTTTTGACAGTGACTTGGAACTGCCCTGGCACCTCTGGGTGTCTCATTTAGCTTTCAGATTGAGGATCAAGGTTTAGTTGAATTTGACTTGCCATCTTGGACCCATTTGATTTTAATCAGTTCATGTTATGCGCTTGGGCCTTGTCATTCTTTCAAAAGTTGTGCCCTGCTCCCTTCCTTCCTGTTTCATGCTCTTTTCCTGAGCCCCTTTCAGGCCCACAGTGTTGTCTCTACAATATTCTGGAGGGACAACCAGAAAATAGCTGGCCCTTGGGAGAGAAATACTGTGTAATATGCAATCTCTCTAGATATTCAGGCCTTCATCTTCCATGTTTCCTACAACATGTGCAACGGCAGCATTTCTAAGTGAACTTGCTAGGACAGGTGACAGGCATCCATCTGTTGGTGGCATCCCTTCAAGGGCAACTGGGCTTTCAGGGTCAGTGTTTGCCACCTTGGGAGTTAACCCTGCAGGCTGTTTGGGCTCAAACCCTTAC